>PVHY01014145.1:0-39314 GCA_004024945.1 Uropsilus gracilis
TCTTTCAGAAATCAAAGTAGATTTTAAGACAGGTTCTTAGTTCCTCATAGTTTGGGCTGGGTCTTTTAGGAGAGACTCAGTATTCCTGACTGACAGCATTCTCTGTCCTGTCCACCCTTTCCCTGAAAAAACCAATTCCTAGGACTGTCTGTCCATGGCCTCCAGGCTCTGGTCTCAGGTCTAGACACCATGACAGCTCATTGCCTTAGTAACTGTCTGAATTCTGGGAAGCTTGCTAAGTCCTCTTGAAGCCCGAGTTCTCCACTGGAAGGTGGGACTGTCAGCCCCATTCAACTCAAGGTGTGCAGGCTGCCGAGAGAACACACTCAGCATGGGCCAACACAAACTCAGTGCCTGTTAGTAGTGTCTTTGTTGAATACAGTTACCTGCCTCCCCCCACTAAACTGAGAACCCTTTAGAAGGGGAGAACTGGGGTGATGATCATAGGACACAAAGCCTGGAAGTGGTATTCCAGACAGTTCTTAATGCCCTCCAGGAGATGGGCGGTAGCTGGTGAGGAGGCCTGAGAACTTTCAGGTTCTTGCTGGCAGCTCTGTGGACTTCTGAAAGACTTGGTGAGTGGGTCTGTGTCCTTCCCCTGCCCTCGGGGTCCAGCAGGGAACTTCGAGGGCACCTGGGAGCCGGGAAGGCTATCTGTACCCTTCCCACTGGAGAGTGTGAGCCAGAGGTCTAGTCTCTCTAACTCTCCTCCCCCTGCAGGGAAGAAGATAACACCTACTTCCTACAGCTGTGTGAGATGTAAACAAGTTAATGGGAACAAACAGGGCCACCACATTTGGCTGAACTGATGAGCTCATCAAGGAGGTTCCTGGCTCACATCACAGATGATGTGGACTCATCTGTTTGTCATCACTTCCATTCGGCAGTCAAGTCTCTAACAGAATCAGCCACGCTGATCAGTTTCCCATAGATGCCCACATCTCTGGGTGGGAGAGGGTGGCTTATTCTAATTTGCCTGGGGTGACCTCTGGGTTTAGGGGGACCACAGATACAGGTGCTCAATGTAGAGCATCTATGACCATGATGGTGCCATGACTCCCAGCTCACCTTCTCCAGATCCTGCAGGAACACCTGAGCTATCCAGGAGGCCCTCTCGAAACAGGCGATCACTTCCTCCTCCCTCTCTGTCAGGCGGTGGCGGGATGCTATGGAGTTGGGAAGGCGTTCCAGGGAGAGGCCTGCAGGGGAAGAGAGCATCTCAGATCTGTGCTGCTCAGGGCTGGGGAACCCTGACTCCAGGCCCTTCCGTGGGCCCAGGGTGGGGTCATCTGAGGACACCTAGGCTCTGGAGCAGCCAGCAGAAGGTGAAGGTCCATGTAGGGAAGGATGAAGCTGAAGCAATGATGATATTAGCAGCAGCAGCAGCAGTGGGATCAAGCAGTGGGCTGACAGCAGGCAGCCCCATCCCATGAGGGGAATCACACTGTGGTGCATCTGTGTCCAAGCCCTGCCTGTTCTTTCAGACCAGCTCCTCCAGGAATATTCCTAACCCCTCCTTCCAGAAGAAAGCATTCAGCCCCTGGGGGCTCACCATTTCTACTCTGTGTAGCAGTTATTCACATCTAGCTTACCACCAGCAGCTGAAATCTCTGTGTGGCCAAAGCATGAATTTGTGGGAACTGCCACACTCCCCAGCACACAGCAGATGCTGGAGTTGGACAGGATTTTATACACACCCCTCCCATTGAACCAGTTTCTGCCTCACCTAAGTTATCTGTGCTCAGGTCTTAATGCACTGGATACCTGCTTTTCTTAAATTCCCAACATCTGCTCCCCACTCTTTCAGCAACAGCACCTCGTTTTCCCTTTGAGCGCCCTTCCCACATTCTCAGGAGGGCCATGACCCCACTTGACTTCCAGGGAGGCACATGAGCCTGCTGAGCCCAAGGTCAGGGCCAAAAAGAACCAAATCCACCCAGAATTTCATTCTTTCCACTGGCCTTGTCAAGCTGGTAAGGGGCCATCCTGGAAAGGTTAAAGAAGCCTGCCTTCAGATGAAGCTGTGCCAGGCAGATGCAGTGAATACGACTCAAGTGCACATTTATTTTATGTTATACGTGTTTTGTAACCATTAAGACTTTTTTAAAATAAAATTAAAGCATAGCTTTAGAGGAAAAAAAAGAAAGAGGCCATGTACACCGCCCCCTCCCCCAGTCAAACATCTATGGAAGCGAAGAAGGGCAAACATGGCTGTATTTGCTAGAAGTGAATGCAACGAAGGAAAACAACTATATTTGGCTCACTTTGGTTTTTTTTTAAGACAGGAAAACTGAGTGGGGAACAAAACGTACACAGTGAGCACAGGTGAGGCGTGATGGAGAAGGGCAGATTCCCAGGTACACCGAGCACCCTGCGCAAAGCACTACCCCCCGAAAACCTCCAGTTTATGATTCAAGTATCCACTCACCACTGCCTTTTTTGGGTCCAAGTTAGGTTGTTTGTGTCTGTCCCTTGTAACTAGCACAGACCTGACTAAAGCATGCTGTCCTGGGTTCATCTATGGGCCCCCAACAACCGCCCAGACCCCGCTCACCCCTGTGTCCCACACAGCGGTCTGAGGTTGTGAGGGACTCCACTCTCACCTGGCCAGCAGCTGCAACATTCAAAGGATAACCAAGCTGCCCTGCCTCCTCCTTGAACTACCTCATTTCAGGCTTTATCTCTTTCGTGTACTGGCCTTATAGCTTGCCTCCTTGCCTCCAGTCTTATTCCAGTTCATGCTGCACACTTCACTTCTCCCAGGGTGGTCCTTCCAAAATGCTCCTGTTTAAAACCCTCCAGAGAATGGGGGTGGGGTCCAGACTATCGGCCTCCTGCTACATTTACATGTCAAAAATCTAATACCCAAGATGGTAGTTTGAGGGGGCAGGGCCTCTGATGTGTGTGCATAGAAGGGGGAGGGGTGGTGAGGAGGATTTGAGGACAGAGCCTTACAAATGGGATTGAAGCCCTTGTAAAGGAGACTCAGAGAGACCCCTCCTCCTTTCTTCCACATGAGCCCATAGCAAGAAGTTGGCAACCTTCACTTACACGAGGACCCTCCCCGGAGGCCTGCTGGCTGGTGCCTTGCTCATGGACTCCAGAATCATCTACAGTTATGGGACTTTGTTATCACAGTTGGAGGTGACTAAGAGACCATGATGACTGCGTCCACACTTAGACTCCCATTCCCAACCTTGACCTTGCTCAGGCTGCTCTTCATGCCTGAAGGGACCCCTCACCCCAGCCCATGCCAAATTACCACCCACCTTCTTTTCCACTGGGTGCTCCCTCCTCTCCAGAACCCCTCCTGACATGCCCTGGTACAGACAGTCATTCTGCCTCAGGGCAGCAGTCTGTACATATTCTCATGCCAACATTGCTTATGCCTTTGCCCCTTTGCCAGACTAGTTCCTTAAGGGCATCATGTTCACTCTTCTACGAGCTGGCACACAGTAGGAATTCAGCAAGCACTGGTGGATTGACTGAAAAAAGGGCAAGCCTGATCCTGCCTGACAAAGTACAAAGTCCTCTGCAAATACCAGGTAAGGAGTTGCTTTCTCTTGGTTAGATTCCAACTCACATGGACTCAGTGACCTTGGCCTCTGCAAAACTGGAGTGTGAACAGGTCCAAAGGTCAGAATGCCTCAGCCTGGGGGTAGGCAGGCTCAGGTCTCCTTGCTCAACACAAAGACTGGGTTCCCAGGGAACCAGGTGTATACACACACAGTAGGAGACCCACAAAATGGCAGGGACAGGAAGGTCCCTGTTCCCTGTCAGTGCCCAGAAGAGGGGACACACACATGGGCTATTCAGAGACTGGCAGATGACAGGTGGATGCAACCAACTCCTGAAGACACAATGTGGATCTGTTTTAATGCTCTCCTGTCTGAACCCCTTCCCCCAACCCCTTGCACCACTTCTGGGCCCACCTTCTCTGTGCATCATTAGTCCCTTCCATTCCCAATAGAACCTCTCCTCCAGACTTCTCCTCACACTCCCTTCTTCATCCTCCTTGAAAGCTGAAAGCAAAACCACCTCCCCTCTGAGGCCTTCTCAGGCCTCCTGCCCACGGAACAGCCAGTTCCGCTCCACTCCTTTGCTGTTCCTTCTTCCTGTGTTGTAACACTCTTCTGCCCATTTCTGAGGGATCGTCACACCCCTGGACCAGCCTGGTGTTCAGTGAGTGAGTGGGCGGATGCAGGGACAAACGTGCATGCTCACGGGTGCTGAGCACTGCTGGCACGGGTTCTCCCTCTCCCTTTAAAATATGCTTCTGGCAGAATTCATGACCAAACGGTGGTTAAGTTTATACAAAAGAAGGTAACCCAGAAATAAACAAGAGGATAAACTTTTGACATGCATAAGAACATGCATCTCTCCTTAGTTATACTGGCCAGAAACCTATTTTTAAAAAGTACATGCTGTATGATTTACCTGGCAGCTATCATAACCATCAGAAAAGACAAAATCTACAGGGAACAGAAGACAACCCATTATTACCAGGGGCAGGGTGGGGAAAGAGTCACTGGAAAAGGATCTTTTGCGGATGATGGAAATGACCTTTATCTTTATTGGGGTGTTGTTTACATGGTATACTTGTTCAACTCATATTATGCATTCAAGGTCTGTGCACCTCACTTAACGAAAATGTATCCTAAAATGATGGCTATAATATTTTCTTTAAAGGAAAGCAGTTATCACTGCAGAGAACTGAAAGGTCAAAATAGAGAGGCTTCGGTCACTGAGGTCATCCTCTGGAAATAATTTCTAACATACACAAGACCGAAAAGCTTCCTGGAGCTGGCAATGGCTTCTCACCAGGGTCACAGTTATCAGTTCTCTGCCGTAAGAAGGGACTTCCATGCCTGCTTTTAGCTCTTGACTCATAGACAGGTAGATCCTTTTCCCCTTCCACAAACATCTGCCTGGAAGCCCTCTGGTTTCCCCGCCTCTGCCCCGTGAGCTGTGAGCATTTCTGCACAAGGGCCAGACCCCAGTAGCAGACCCGGAATGGACCCAGGATCTCGGTGTTTAGAATGCAGCCTTGTCAGGTGGGCAGGAAGTCAGTCCTCCAGGAAGCTCTGGGCACTGCCTCATGTTTCCCACCAGCAGAGGGGCCTTTCTGTGAAAACCCCAGCTGTACTGAGCGCTGAGGAAGGGCCCTTTTTAAGAGAAAGACTCGCTTTTTCAATAACACACAGATCTTTTGGTTTGGAGGCAAGCTGATCCAGACACGGACTGGGGTTCACCACCAGGCTGGCCCAGTTGCCTCAGTCTGTGATGAGTCATCACCTCCCAGACAGGCGCCCTTCCAGAAGCCCCGCCCTTGGAGCCCTGGGCCTGGAGCAGAGGTGGAGAGCACAAAGTGTCCTCTACCAGGGAACTTCCAAACAGGTGAACTCGTCCTCCTACCTACCCACCTTCTCCAAGAGCACAGGGCACCAGAGAGGGTTAAGCCTAGTGCTGGGGTGAGGAAGAAATGCAAATGACTACTCAGTCCCCAGGAGAAGCCTCAAGGCCAGGTGGGAAAGAATTGTCACATGCCATACTCAGAAGTGGGTAGCTGTGGCAATGTAACATGGCCCAGCAGCTATGGAAAACAGTCTGGCAGTTTTTGAGGAAAACAGTTCCTCAAAAAATTAAAAATAGCACCACCATATGACTCAGCAACTCCACTTTTAGGTACATACCCAAACCAACCAAAAAGAGGGTCCTGAAGAGATACTGGCACCTCCATGTTTCGAGCAATACTATTCGCAGCAGCCACAAAGAAGCAGCAGCAAACCAAGTGTCTGCTGACAGATGACTGCACAAACCTTAGGACGGTGGTGCACTATCATCCAGTTTTAACAGAAGTCCTGCCAAATGTGGTCTACAAAATGGATGAATCTTCAGAACACTACGTTGAGTGAAATACGTCAACCACAAAAAAGACAAGTACTCTGTGATTCCACTTCCATGAGGTAAGCAGAGTAGGCAGATTCAGAGACAGCAAGTTGAAGGGTAGCTGCCAGGGGCTGGGGGTGGGGCGAAAGGCACTTGTTGAATGAGTGGAGTTTCTGTTTTGCAAGATGAAGTTCTGAAGATTGTTGCACAACGATGTGAATGTACCTCCCACCACGCCAAGCTGTACACTTAAAAGTGACTAAGACGGCATATTTATCTTATGTTTTATGTTGCCACAATTAAAAACATGAATTTAATGGTTAAAATGCTAGATTTTATGTTACATATATTTTATCAATTAAAATACCTGAAAGGAAAAAAAAATCAGCAATTTGACTCCTTGTGTTAATGTCTCCAAAACTGGCAATGCCCTTTGTTGGTTGTTACAGAGCTGTCCGCTCTAGCAGGAAATGGGCCCTCATGTCAGTGCTAGTTCCTTACACATCCCTCAGAGCTCTGTGCACACTTCACACCCCACCCACTACTTACTGGGTGGCCTCCAGTGAGGGGAGGAAAGAGTGCAGGGGTTAGAGAAGCAGAGGAGAGCAAGTAATGCACTGCATGTTGCAGTAGGAAATCTGCACACACATATTGTTGAGGGCCTGAATTATTTTTTGACCCAAGAACACACATGGAGGGGTGCAGGGAGCCAGTGTGATCCAAAGACCAGCCTCAGTACACTGGAATGCATGTGAGACCAGGTGTCCCGGAGGGTGATAAGGAGCTCTGGGGGTTGGTCAGGACAAGCTCCTCGCAGCTCTGAAGGTCTGCTTCCTGCTGAACTGTCTTTATTCAACTCATTATAAAAAGCTAACTGGAAATGAAATGTGAAGGTGGTTTCTTTAAGGTATTAACCCCCATCTTCTAGATTGCTGGCTATCTGATTAAAGGGTTAAAGATTCAATTCCTGTTTTTACTTCATTGGCATTGGGTGGTGACAGGTGCCTTGAACTCCGGTCTTCCTGCTACAGGAGGAGACCACACCTACTTCCTCTCTAGCTCCACGGTCACTCTTCTGTGAGTCTCTGTTTACCATCTTGTATTGCAGTCCTGCAGGCACTCAATGAAGGTTTGGTGAACACACAATTAACACACCCAGGCCCCTTCCAATACTCCCCAAGACTCCCAAGTAGCCTGCTTGTTATTCTCCATGTGGAAGTCAGGTTCTTACTCTGAGGACCACAGCCTGGGGCCACTGGAGCAGCAACCAGAAGTGCTGACACATCTTCCCACAAGGCAAAGAGTCCACACCCCTTTGAGGAGAAGCCAAAATCAACAGCTAATTCCTGCCATACCAGGGCTAGAAATAAACAAACCCAAATATGCCACCATATCCTGCCTTTGGAGTGGTATGATTTCCTTTGAGAACCAATTTCTCCAACTTGGTCCATATATTCAAGTGGGGGAAATTTCAGCCCAACACTAACCCAGTAACCTAGGTGTTGGTGCCATCACTGGTTCCAAGGTTCACATGAGACTTGACCAGGTCAATGAGAGCCTTCCCCAAGGCACTAACTCCTTGCAAGGTAGTGAGTGCAGTGCTGCAGGACCATGTAAACTGGAGCTGATGAGAAAGACAACAACTCCTAGAGCCCCTGGATCAGCTACGCTTGATGCCACCAACTCCAAGGACTTTTCATTTACACAAGCCAGTTCCTCCCCCTTTTTGGTACTGTTCTGCCAGCTAGTTAAGTTGCATTTTTGCCACTACAACTTCTACTACATGGAGGTTGAGCTCTAAAAGCTTGACATCAGCGGATTATTCCTGAAGTAAAGGATGACCACATTGGGACGGTGAAGATGCTGCCACCTGCCAGCCAAGAAACTCATATTCCAGACAAGACAGCAGCAACACCAATTGCAATGCACCCTATTCTGTTTGGAGATAAGACCTTGGGCCATGGAATCTGGCACATTAGGGCAGCATATTTAGGAGATAAACCTATACTGGATACTTTTGCAGGTATAGTTAAGACCTATAAAAAAGGGACAAGCTTTACTCCTGGCAGCCTCTCTGAACAAAACAGCCTTGATAAGCAGCCTTTTCTGCCTATGTATTGTACAACATTCCAGGTGTTGAGAGTCAAGTCCCATCACTGGGGCTGGAAATTCTCTGTCCCTGCTGAAAGTGGTGGCAGGAGTGAAAAAGATCAGCCCTTAGCAGGAGCTAAGGCTGGGCTGGGAATGGCTAGACCACTGCCTACCCACTGAATGGAGGGCTGGGGGCTGAGAAGAGCCATGGGGGTCTGCTGCTGAGGAGTGGAAACCTCTAGACCTGACTCCAGATCCAAGGGCTTGGAGACAACATAGTGTTAGGTTCCAGCTTCTCATCATGGCAGCACTCCACTGCCAAATGCCCGAAGGCTTGCTACAGAGAGCACAAGAGTATTGCAGAGCCAGACAGACCTACATCTGAGAAGCCAAGGCCTCAGAGTGCTCCACTCAGTGGGCAGGAAGTCCCAGGTGTGACATTTCCACTGGAAAGTGGAAGCTGAAGAGCAGCAGCTCCTGAGGGGATTCTTCACAAAGAGTCCCCTAAGGTGGTCAAACATCTGAGAATCAAGGAGGAGGTGTCCACAGAACAGGATTGGGGGCTCCGGGGCCAGGCAGCAAGTCTGCTGTGCTGCTCTACCAGGCTGCGGTTGTAAGTGCAGTTCCACCAGTTCCGGAGCGTTTCCAAAAGCAGACGTCCCTGACATCATGCCAGAGACCAGGCAGGAAAGGGTACACCAGGTAGCTTATGACTCATCAGTTCTGCCAGAGCCACTGCACGCTTAGCACCTCCTCCCAAACTGCCACTTCCAAAGCCCGAGCACAAATAGCCCGTCTCGCTGGCCTGCCTGCCGCTCCCACAAGGGAAGGAACCCTAACTGCTCACATCGCCATCCCCGCAGGTGCTTGCTGAATCAACTGCCAGCGAATTTTACTTTCTCCTATGGGAACTGGGCCAGGGGCCCTGAGTGCACAAAAGGGTCCCTGCGACCTCTAGCTGGGAAGACCGGCCATCTACACACTGGGCCAAGGTCCAAGGAGGTCAGAGGATGCGAGAAAGCTGTAGGTGGAACAACCAAGGGAAGCTTCCTGGTGTAAGAGGCATCTCAACTGGGTCTAAACAGAGTTTATGGGCCATCCAAGTGTAGATAAAAAGGAAGTGTGGTAGGTGAAGCAGCGGCCCGAGGAAAAGGGCAGGGTCGTAACTTGGTGGATGTGGGCACCAGCAGCTGATCTTATTGGGCTGGAACAAGGGGCTCCAAGAAGGGAGAGGAGGGAGAGATGATTGAGGCTCACAAAAAATGACTCTGGTTTTGAGGGGGCCGACAGGGCGGACAAGGCTGAGCAACAAGGAGGCTCGGCTGGGGCGGAGTCAGGCCTCTGCAAAGAACGTCAAAAGCAAATGATTCTGATCGCTTTTAACACAAAGTAAATGGAAGTTGTTCCCTCTGCACAGAGCAGGGTGGAGGGCTGGAAGAGGCTGCAAGCACTGCCCCTCCCAGGGCTGTCCTGTGGCCTACAGGTTAGTTTGGGGACAGTGGACTGGAGAAGCCACATTGGGGCCACTGCAAAGCCTGGAAATGGGATAAGCGAGAGGCAAACCTTCCATCTGGACAAGGTGACTGATACTGACAGAGAAAAACAAAATTTCTGAATGCCCTGGGTTGCTTCTGCACTGGGCAGACCTGTGGTGCAGGGCTTGGTGGGGTGGGGGTGGGGTGAGCATTCGCAACTCCTACCCACCCAGGACTGAGGGAATAGGAAAAGAGGCCCTGCCGTGAGACCCAGAGAGGTCCTTCTCAGTTACCCCCAGAAATGGGATGACAGTGCCCAAAGGCACCATGCCCCCTAGCCAGCCCTTGGCTCTGCATTAACCATCAGGAATCTTTCCTTTCTGCACAAACCCCTCTCAGAGATAACTAGTCTGCTTCCAACGCCCTCCAGCAGGCTCCCAGGTTACAGGCAGGACACCAGCAAGACAACCACTAATACAATCTGTGCTTACAGGTGGTGACCTTGGGCAGGCCTCAGCTTCCCCAGGCATGGGAATGGGCATCACAACACCCTCCCATTGTAGACAGTGGAGGTGAAAGTTGATCTGTCAGCCAACAAATATTCACTAAACAAAGAGCATTTCTGGGCAGCATTTCTCAAACTGGAATGCACACACATGGCACCTGGGAGTGTTGTTTTGATGCAGGATTTGCTACCTCTGGGGAGGGGCCAGGAGTCATTTCTAACAAGCTCCTGGCTGATACACATATGAAAGTCCCTCAGCCGCTTCCCCCCACCCAAGCCCCCACCATCAGATGCTCAGCATCCAGAGGGGACGGTTCACAGCATGTTTCTGGGTAAACCACTGAAGTCAGGCACACCAGCGGGGCACAGAAAACTGGTATTTGGTGAATGAAGGACAGAATGGGGGATTCTGGCATAAAGGACAAGCATTCAGCTATGCCTGGGGGTCCAAAGGTGACTCAGTAGCAACTGGTCACAGGACAGGAACAGCATTTAGTGGCAGAAAAGCGAACCTGGCCAGGTGGAGCTGGAGGCAGCACCTGAAAAGAGATGCTCTTGCAAAGCCACAGCCTCCCACAGGGTCCAGGGCACTCCCTGGCTGCTACCCCAGACCCTACAACCCAGTGCTCCATGCCTCACCAGGCCTACTCCTGGTCTGCAGGGGTGTGAGTGAAATGCTTAGGGCCGAGGCATGTTGGGGGCTTGACACAGATTGCTTGGGTAGGAAAGTCTTATCAAAAAACCACTTAATTTTCAATCTTAGTGAAAAATCTGTGCTTTTTGTATTATATCTAAATAACCCGGCATGGTAAGTAGTGTTTTCGCCGTAGAGAAGTTGGAGAATCATGCAACCTCCCATGTAATACACACAGGGATGTGTGTAATGTTCCTGCGTTTTAGACAAGAAAAACCAGAGACTGTCACATCTCCCCTTTTTCCCCAGCTCCTAGGCTGAGGGCTGAAACCCTCCCTGAAAAGTAGAAGTTCCCGTCTGATCACATTCTCAACCCTCTATTTCCTGGGAAGTCCGAGTCCTTGTGTACCAAGCCTCAGAGGGTCTCACGGCCAAGATCCTCTCTCCTGAAGGGGAAAATGGGTGAAAATCCTGTGGTTTTAAGTGTTTGGGGGGGGGGTAGAGATTAAGAGACCCAGAACCTACTCCTCATTCCCCAAGAAGACATGAACTCCATGATGGAGGCACTCCCCACCCCACCCCCACCTTCCTCAGATACAATCCCACTGAGCCCCCAGGTCAGGGCAGCTCAGACTTTCCTGACATGAGCCCCCATCTTCTCTCCCTCCAGCCAGGTGTGCCTGAGAACCAAATCCCCATCCTACTGATGGCCCCAGATGCAACCACAGAGCAGAATCCAAAGCAAAATGGTAAATACATTGTGGTGTGATGGCCTGGCCAGTCAGGATGCAAGCTGCTGTGGGGGGCAGAACAAGGTGGGGGTGACAGGGGCTCCCGGGAGTCTAACAAGCCCAAACTGATAGGTTGCCTGGGGAAACTTCCCTAGGAAATTAACTTTACCTTTTGCTGGCATGGAGTGAGGGCTTAATAAATACTACACTGTGGTCAGCTGCTACCACACCCTTGCTGCAGCCGGAATATCTATTGTGCCCCTCCCCAAACTCATATGTTGAAGCCTGAATGCCCAATGAGATGGTGTTTAGGAGATGAAGCCATTGGGAGGTGAACAGGGCTAGATAAGGCCATGGCGACGGGGACCTCGGGAAAGGATTAGTGGATTTAAAAGAGGCCACACAGAAAAGCAAGGCCATGTGGGACACAGTGAGAACATGGCAGTTTGCAACCTAAGGAAAGCGTTCTCACCAAAGGCTGGCCCTGCTGGTACACAGTATCTCACACAGCCTCCAGAGCTGTGAGAAGAAATTCCTGCTGTTAAGCTGGACAGTTGTTAAGCGCCCAGTCTCTACTTTGTTAAGGCCCTCCAGCAGACTAAGCCAACCTCATGCTCATAAATGGAGTAGGAACTGACAACCAGCCATGCCCCCTCCTCTGTGCATGAGAGGACCCACCAATCCCTGCACAAATAGGAGATGCAAGTCATGCACATCCTGGGGGCCGCATGCAGTCTCCAGCACACACATGGCCGGGTGAACGGGTGAACCTCAGCATGCCAAGCAGCAGGGCACAGTCATGGCAACAGGACAGGGAGGACAGGCAGAGAGGAGGCAGGCAAGTTGAAGGTCACGTGCAGTCAGTGAGGGGTGGGGACCTAGTGCAGCCCATGACCGAACAGCCCCCACTGGTGACGCCCGGCTCCTTACCTCCCCTGCAGGACCTCTGACCACCAGGACTGTGTTCCCCCAAGAAGCTGGAGGCGTGCTGGAAAGAGTAGAGAGCAGGAGACAGGGAGCAGTAGGCACTGAGCCAGGTCTACAGGAAAAAGTAGTGGAAAGGACCCCCAAAGCAGGGTGTTAGGTTCCAGGAATCCATGGCAGAAGTGGCCTCTGAGAGGCCCAAGAGACCCAAATGCCAAATGAAGATTACCCCCCAAGACTGGTGTGGGTCAGGGGTGCAGAGAAGGGGATGAGAGAGCAGAGGGAAAAGAACACCCCGGAGTGAACCACCCCAAGTTGGCACCTGGTCTGAGAAACTCTCCTCAGATCTGGGGACACGTGATAGTCTCTCCATGGGGAAAGTGACTGTCAGTGGGAGACAAACAGATCTCAAGAAACCCCAGCAGGCGGGGTTAAGGAAGCTGTGCCATGCACACCTCGCAGTCAGTCTCCTGCCACCCATGAGACACAGGAATGGGAGCTGATGTTCCAGGTAGGGATTCTTAGTCCTGGATCCACCACAATCTCTGTGTAACTCTGGACAAGGTCTGTGGCCTCTGGACCTGTCTGGGCTCCACATAGGAGCTGGGGAGAATATTGCTATCTGTAACAGACAAGGCAATAATAAATGCCAGGTTCCCAATGCCAGGGTCCAAATCCCCACACGGTCACATGCATTTCTAGACTTTACTTTGGGCTTCCGTTTGTGCTGTAATGTGGGGATGATCAAATACCCAAGACTCCTGGGCTCCCATTCAGGGGTAGCCATGGACGGACGCCCCCACAAGCTCTGGGATCCTGGGGCTTACACATCCAGGGAAGAGGGAGCCTGAAGCACAAAGTTTAGCAACATGGAGTAGGTTTAGGTTCCAGGTCAAGGGCTCTGTTTCCCCAGCTGGGACATCTCTAGTCTCCTGCCATGAAATTTGGGTCACTAACTCCATGTGCCCAGACTGCTCCTCCCAGAACACTCCCAGAACACCCCTTGGCTGGGGACTGGTTCTGTCCTGCTCCTCGCTGCATCCCAGCTCTGCCTCCCAGTGCCACTCACAGCACAGGGTGACAAGCTGCCATGGGCCATCAAACGCTCAATGTAGCCAACGCCAGTCACTAGGAACAGCCTCACAACAAGATGGCACATATTTTAAGCTTTTCAACCTGGTCACACAACTAGTTCCTCTCGGTCCTGGTAATCCTGGTGAGAGCAAGTAGGACAGCCCTGTTTTAAAGGTAAATAAACTGAGCTCAAGCAGGTAAAGAGGTAATGTGTCCAAGGGTGCACAGTTGAGTAAACAGTTGTTGACAGCTAGGGTGAGAGCCTGGGTCTTCTGACATCTGGTCCTTGCCTGGGCACGATCAGGGTTTAAGTACCTGGACGCTGACATGCAAACCAGTGTCGTTCGCCATAGAGCTGCCATACGTTACTAGCAATTGGCTCAGGGTGTACAGAGCTGAGTGTGGTTGCAGGAAGACCCTGCTGGCACCCACACTTACCTTTGATGACAAAGGCCTCAGCCAGGAGCCGCATCTGATACAGGGGCTTGTTGTCCATGGCCATGTCATCAATCCCAGCCCGTGCGTACATGCTGATGGCATCTCGATATGAGCCCTCCACATAATGCAGCTTGCCCAGGATGAGCATGGCTTCACACATGTACTGTGGCTGAAAGGACAGGGAGCAAGTTAGTACCAAGACTGTGCCATCACCCCCACCAGGTACCCTGGGATGAACACTCCCTGACTGAGTCATAAGCCATGACGATTTGCTCAAGAGCCTGCTCAGGAACCCTCCCCTTCCTCCAGAAAGCCTTCCCTGATACACAGACATAGGCTGAGGGTCCCCTTCTCTCCATACTTATGGTCCATGACCCAGGGTTCTGTGGCTCCTCTTACTTACTGAAGTCCCTAATTTTGCGTGTGTGTGTGAGTGTGTGTGTATATGTATGTGAGTGTGTGAGTGTGTGTGTGTCTCATGCTCCCACTAGATTTCAGGCCATTTGCAACCCATACCCTGTCTTCATTAAAAGCCCTCAGAGAGTCCAGTTGAAGGTTGGTGTTCCCATGTTCAAGTATTTTTCTCAATAAAGCCAAGAGTCCTGCCAAACTTTGAGGGGCCTGAAGCATATACTCTGTGGGAGGTCCTCTTTACATGCATATTTAAATGCAAACTAGGTGGGAGGTCTTGGAAAGAACCTTTACAAGTGAGGGGCATGCAGCCAAAATCTACCACAGCAAAGGCACAGGACAAAAGATAGGTGGCTAGGTGACCTCACCTTATCAGACAAGGGTGAAAGTGCAGAGCTAGGATGCCAAAAATGTGAATTCATACCTGTTTTCTTTCCCCTAGTTACTTAAGTGCCATTTACACCCAAATCTCCACCCCAGGCAAACACTCAGGGTTTCCCTCAAGGAGAACTGGCCCTGCCAAAGAGACCTGGCCTTGGCCATGGGCCCAGTCCAGCTCCAAGAGCTCCTGCCTTGTGAGGTCATTTGCTCTAGCCTGTTGCCTCCCTTTTTGAGCTTGGTGGCCGCCGTCCCTTTGGCCCAGACATTGGGCACTACCCCAGCATCGATTCTGTCCACAGTCTACATGTGGACAGAGGATGGGATGCTGGCTCCAAGCCCTGGCCTCTGTCACTGCCAAGAAGGTGCTACCCCTGACCCCTTGAGAGGAGAGCACAGTCTACTTGGGGTCCCTGTGCCCCTGGGGAAGCATCTACCACTCCCTCCCATCTACTGTCCTCTCGGAAGCACACTAAGGATGGAGTATGAAAAGCCAACCTCTGCCCCGCTCAGTGGTTTATGAATACACATTGTTTTTTTGCCTTTACTCACATTGATTAACCCTCAAAGGCAGATGTTTTCAGGGTCATTTGTTTGTCTCCCCAAATAGGCTATCCCTTCCCAGGGCCAGGGCCATAGGTCCCATACCCCAAGTTCCTTCACATTGGGAAACTACCCCACCATTCCCACCATGGGCCTCATTTTCCTCATCGGTCAAAGAGAGATAATGACATACACCCCTCATCTCCCATCACAGCAACACTAAGAGCATTAGCAGGGCAGAGTTCAGAAAAGAGCTTTGAACTTTTCTTTAGAAAGAAGCTAGATAAATACAGGGCATAGGTATAATTATTACTACTATTACTATTATTATCCTCTTATACTCTAAGTGGGGAAAGGGGAGTTAAGCTTCTGAGAATGCATTGCAGGGTGTAGCCAGCAGTGCTTTAATTCACAAGAGGGCTTCCCCCAAGCTGAGGGGAAATCAAAAACAATGAATGAATGTTTCCTAAAGCTAAATGTATACTATAAAAGCTGCCTTTAATAGGAAAGCATTTCTTTTTTTTTTTTTTTTGAGACTATGTCTCACTGTTTTTGCCTGTGAAACCACAGGCTCTCATTGCCCGGAGTACCACAGATTCAAGCAATCCCCAGCCTCAGCTTTCCAGGTAGCTGGGATTACAGGCACATGCCACCACGCCCAGCTATTTTTTTGGAACTAGGTCTCACTACGGGCCCCAGGTGGGACTCAAACTGTGATCCCTAGCCCTGGCCGCTTCATAGGCTGAAGCTTACAGGCATGAGTCACCATGCCCAGCTTAGGAAAGCATTTCTACCTCACTTTTTGATGCTGAGCTGTGTTTTTTTTTTTTAATGAAATGATGGTAACAGAAGATAAGATGATTTTGCTGTTTTGGGTTCGGGTTCTTTGTTTTCTTTCTTCTACTATTTTAGTGGTTTTACTTGGCCAAAATGAAAGTTGCCTATGCTATTTTGACCCATTCAACTGAATTTAAACTTGGCCGGTCAATTCAACAGTCAGGGAACCACAAAGGCCTGGCCCTATGGGGGGGCAGATGGTGCTATGCGAGGAGTCATGAGTCCAGGGACCTGGCCCTGCTGCATGGCTTGGGCTCATCACCAAGTGTTTTTGGAGCATCTCTGTCAGAACAAAGGGAAGAATGACCTCTTGTGGATCCTCAGCTAAGATGACAATACATGAGTAACTACCTCACAGATGCAAAACCGGACCTACCGAAATGAAGTGTAATCATCACTCTAAAGAATCCAACTTTCTCTTGGTCTTTACTTTCACTACAGAACTTAGGCAATCAGGGCCAAGAAGTGCAAAGACCATTAGAGCTTGAAATGGGGAGACAAACAGGCCCAAGTTCATGTCCTGTCCCTGCTACTGTGGTCCTTCGTTAAGTGACTCCCCTCTCCTGGGCCTCAGATTCTTCATCTGGAAGATGGTGACAACAGTGAACACCATGGCAGAAGGTCACTGTGAGACATCAATGAACTGGGGCAGTGCCTAACACTCTAGGTAAGAGAAGGCATATGGATAGCTAGTTTTCACTGAGCTCAGCTAGACAGAATTTTAGGGATCACTGAGAATCTACTATCAGGTTTTAAACCACTCCAAGAAGGTGTCTCGGCACCCAGCTCTCCGACATCTCCTCATTCCACCAGAACTGCTGAGATTTCATCTTGAAATCACCAGGAAAGGTAACCCCAGGCACAGCTTTAAGTGAAAGTTCTCACCAGTGTTGTGTGTGTGTCTGTGCCCGTGTGTGTGTGTCGAGCCCAGTGTTGTATGTTTGTATCTGTGCCTGTGTGTGTGTGTGTGTGTGTTGTAACTGCACAGGAAAAGGCGGTGAAACATACACCAACAGTGACAGGTGCTCAGCTCTACATGGATATAAGCATAGGGCAGGAGTGGGAAGCACTCAAGCTCCTTGTTTATTTAGTGATTCTTTCTTTTTATAAAAGTCAGAGCCATTTTTATCTTAAAATGTTTTAAATATTAATGCAGACTATAGAAAAGGAAAAAAATAAATGGGTTTTAATCAAATCCAACCCTTTCAATTGGACGATGAGCAACAGGAAGGCCCAAGAGGCCAACAGACTCACTTCAGGTCAGGCAGCTCTTTATTCTAACATAAACCTTCTAGAACCATGATACTCCTTGTGGAGGACTCTGAAGACTATATTTTTTTAATTGATTTTATATATTCTTCTTATATCATTGTATACCCCAACGTTCTCCCATCACCATATCATCCGTGAACTGTTACGATCCCTTGTGTTCATTCCTGGCCTTCCCCCCTCCCATTCTCCTGCTGTGTGCTTCAGTTGTGTTATCAGCTCGCTAGTTTTAACTTTTTCTTCACCGTTTGTTTTGTTTCTCTATATCCCACATATAAGTAAGACCATCCAGAATTTATCTTTTTCTTTCTGACGAATTTTGGTTAACATGATTCCTATTAACTCCATCCATGTTGCCACGAATGGAGTTAAGTTTGTGACTATAACTTTTAACTTCCAGGTACACTTTCCCTACCAAATACACCCCATGCTTCAATCCGGTGTTCCAGATCTTACCCTCTGGCCCCAGTGTTCCTTTCTAAACTAATTATCCACCATTCCTTTTTGATCTTACTAGTGGACAGATTTGAATGAAATTCTTATATGGAACCCTTCAATTACATACTGCATCTTCACTTGGAATCTCTATCTTATCTCTCTGTTTACATCTCTCCCCTCTTCAAAGTTTAGGCTACAGATGGATTCAATTCTAGTCTACTATCACCTAAGCCAACTCCCCACCTCACCCTGGGAGTGTCCCTCTTGAACTGGCCTCCCCATGCACACCACTCCTGGGGCGTATGTCAGTCTACCTTGGACAGTTTACCGATAGGACTTATCTTCCCAATATACCTGCAATTACCCTGAGGGCAGGGTCCATGCTGATTTATTGCCTTGGCGTACATAGCACAATGCTTTGGACTACAATAGCACAATGCCTTTCACATAGTATGTCACCACAGGTTATTTGGAACATCTCTGGAAACACCACATCCTCTTCAGGTCTCTAGTGATATTACCTGATTTCTATCACAACTCAGGTTACAGTGTAATCTAGAATAGTCTCAAATCTTAATATGTATGTGAATTGCTGGGAGAGCATATCAAAATGCAGATTCTGATCCAGATTTGGCATTTCTGACCATCTCTCAGAGGATGCCAATACATGGTGGATCAATTGTATTTTGAACAGAAAATGGTTTAGAGAAAGCAGTAACTCTATTTCTCTCGGTACATCCTCTCTGAGCTGGGGCACTAAATGTGCCTGGATTCTGATAGCTTGCTCTTTTGTCGAGCTCTTCCAGCACCAGCCAACTCTGTGCATTTGTCTTAGTAATCACAGATCCACACAGGTTTGCTTCCCTGAAACCTCCAAGGAGCCCCGAGGACCAGGCCCATAGTGAGTATAACAGAAATACACCTTAAAGTATCAATGTGAGCTACATGTGTCATTAAATTTTTTCTGCTCATATTAAAAAAGGTGAAATTAATTTTGTAGCAACCTTCATTTCAGCCAATATTCTAAAATTTTATCACCTGATAGGTAATCAATAAAAATGATTGATCATTCATGGTCTGTTTTTCACTAAGTCTTCAATATCCAGAGCATGTTTTACACTTAGAGTACATCTCAATTTGGACTAGTCACATCTCAAGCACTCAAGTACCAGTGGGGCTAGTGGCTACTGGACTGAATGGCACAGAGTTATCCTGTAAGAGACCAAGTGACCCAAGGAAGCTTTGATAGCTGATTAGGAGACAGGAAAAAGAGGAGAGGAAGCCCCAGACTTTGGGTGTTTGGGAGCAGTGGCTGACCACTTACCGACAGCTTTCCATGGTTAAGGATACTGCTCAGATAGTTTCTGGCTTCATTTATCTTTGGCTCATTCTTGTCTGGCAAAGGGATGGAGTCTTTTATCTTGGCATGGTACTCCTTCAAACACTGCTCCAGAAGGGCCTCAGCCAGAAGTAGTTTCCCCAAGTCATCTGGAAAAGAAGGCAGGGCACAGAGCAGGTATATAGGGGCCATGATCCCCTGGACAAGGCAGATATGGAGGTGGCCACATGCTCCTGTACACCGCTGCCACCCTCACCCTAACACAGAAAGGGCCCAGATCTAAGAAAATAAGAAAAGACAGAGTTTCCATAAAGTCAAGCAACCTTTAAAGAAAAAACACAGGCATTCCACCACGATCATAGTACAAAGCACCCTTTGGGTTTATTTTCTGTAGTTAAGCAGTTGGGGAGGCAGAGTTCCCAGGACTTGGGACAAATTCCCAGAATTTTAGAATTTAAAATGAGGGACAAAGTCACACCCATGCCCTACTATGGGTAAAAAGTCCTTAAACCAAGAAGGAATTTCCCCCAAATTATCTAAGAGGAAAAACATATGAGGTGGCTTAATAATACTACATGTTCATGCACTCTTAATTTCGATGTAATCATAATGGGCTTACTCTGCTTTTGAGGTATTTTAGCATGACCTGGGATGACCTAGCAGCCAATGGGAGAGTTAAGTTGGGGGGCGGGGGGGGGCAGATTTACTTGTTTAGTGAGGCAAATCCTTGAATGCTGAGTACTGGCACTTTCTGGATTCTCTCACATATTAGCTTATCTCCCCACCTGGCAGGTGGTTTTACACTATTGGGTTTAATTTCCTGCCTTTTCCTATAGCACCAAAAACTCCAGTCTTGTGATCACCACATTCCTGCCACCTGCAGTAGAGGTGACCTGGGTTCTGTGCACAGGGTTTAGATCAAGCAAGTATTCCTGACAGCCACAGGCAGCTATGCTGTGACGGGCTCATGGCGCTCCCCCACAACCAGGGTGGGGACAGGCCTTCCATGGTACCAGCACCCAAGAAGTAGCTGCTGAGTGAATAGATGCTCCACCGTGGCCTCTTGAGGAAGCCGGAAGGTGCAGCGAGTTACATGCTGAGAAGGGTGGAGAGACCTTCTCTTCACAGAGCTTTTCCCACTGCCAAGATGACTATACAGAGATGTCACTTCCTTCTCACTCCCAAGACCACTGTGATTTGCTCACCACTCAAATCTGCAAATCTCCCTCAGTAAGGTTCCCCATGGAGGACAACATCATTGCCCAGAATCCCAAAAACAATTAAGAGAGACTTTCTTTTTGGGACACCATGGCCTGTTGTTGGATACTTGCTAACTACCTCACAATTTCTTTTCTTTTCTTTTTCTTTTTTTTTTTAGATTAGGTCTCGCTATTTTTGCCCATGGAACGGCAGGCTCACGTTGCTCAGGGTACCAGCTGGGATTACAGGCATGCACCACCATGCCCAGATATTTTTTGGGACTAGGACTTGCTGTGTTGCCCTGAGCGGAACTCGAACCGCGATCCCTAGCCCCAGCCACTTCATAGGCTGAAGCTTACAGGTACAAACCACCGTGCCCTCACGATTTCTAAAATTACCATGGAGAGGCCAAAAAAATACCTGTTCCAAATATGTCATCCATCACAGGGGAGTAGAAGTTGGTAAAGCCTTTACAAAGGGCAATTTGGCAACACATATTAAAATTATTTTTGTGTATTCCCACTGACTCAGCAATTCCATTCCCACAGATGGTCTTGCACAGGTATAAAATGATTGACATATATGGTCACTTCTACATTTTATTTACATTAACAAAAATTTATGTCCCTAACAACAGGTTGATTAAATAAAACAAGATGCATTCACAGAAAGAGACACCAGGCTACCATACAAAGGGGTGAAGCAGCTCTGGATGTGCTGTTATGGAATGAACTCAAAGATAAATGGATAAGAAAGCAGAGTGCACACTGTGGCCAAAATGGTATTCGTGCATAAAAATACATGAAAGGACACACACATCTGATAACCTCAAAGGCTTTCACTCTTTATGGTGTCTTTAGAGTAAATGTATTTCTTGGGATGAAACAATTTTCTTCAATTCCAAATTATAGCTGCTTAGTGTCTGAGCAGCAGCTCTAAGCTGGGAGCCTTTGAAAAAGTTTTCCTTCCCCACTAAATGGTCTTGCATCTGCAAAGCCAGGAATAGGTCAGGAACCTGTTCCTCTCAGAGAACTACCTTCCCCAACCACAGCTTCCTTCTGCAACCTGATGCACCAGAGAGCACTGGGCTCCCTACAACAACTTGGCTTCCCAGTTTTCAAGCTCAGAGGAACCAGCTTCCTTCAGGCAATTCTCACTCTCTGCTACATGGAAACACTCTGCACCTTGCATCAAAATAATGGGAGTGTCAGCCGGGCATGGTGGTTCGTGCCTGTAAGCTTCAGCCTATGAAGTGGCCGGGGCTAGGGATCGCAGTTTGAGTCCCGCCTGGGGCACGTAGCGAGACCTAGTTCCAAAAAAAAAAAAATAAAAATAGCTGGGCATGGTGGCACGCACCTGTAATCCCAGCTACCTGGGAAGCTGAGGCTGGGGATTGCTTGAGTCTGTGGTACCCCGGACAACATGAGCCTGCGGTTCCACAGGCAAAAATAGTGAGACCTAGTCTCAAAAAAGAAAAGAAAAGAAAAAAAAAAAAAAAAGAAAAGAAAACTGATTCCTCACCATGGGTCATTTGAGAAGTGCTGCTCCTAGCCACAAAAAGTTTTTTACTGTGGAAGGAGGACTGATATTTATTGAAGACCCACTGAATGTGAGGTACTTCTTTATGCAATTTCTTTATGCAGTATCACTGACTATGCACAGGCTAAAAAATGGACATTATCCACTGTATAGATATGCCACTCATAGGTACATTATTATTATAGTCATATTCCATAATAATAACATAACATAGCTGAAGAGCAGTCCGTCTGTCCTGTCTCTTACGCAGAGCAGAGCTTCTGGTCATTTAGAAACAAAAAACAGTCTAAGACCTATAATCAGCTATAATCAATTTCAAATCAAACAGTAACTTCAAGGTTAGGGATAAGAATTGTTCTAATTGTCATACACCTGTGAGTTTCTGAGACTTTTAGCCCTTGCTCTTCCCTCTCCACACAGTCTAGGGTTTTTTTGGGTTTTGTTTTTTTTCTTTTTTTATAGCACACAATCGGTATTGGGAATTTTCTTCTTCACTTGCTTATCCAGTTCTCCTTTTCACCACACTATTCTCAACTGGTCAGTCTGTGACACTGAAATGTGTTTTAGAAATAAAAGTTCTAGATTTTCAGTTATTGAATAAGAATTGGGGTGGATAGGTTTTCCTGTCCTTTTCCAAAAGTAAAACAAATTGCTTTTATCATGTTATAATCTAAACCCTATGCCTTTTCCCAATTTGAAGTAGTCCAGTTCCTCCCTTCCCAGGGCCATTTGGAGTATCTCATTGACAGGGAGTGAAATCACCTCTGGAAATCTGGGTGCTGATTCTGGCAGCACAATCCAGCCCCCATCCCTTAGCAGAGGCTCAAAGGAGGGCCCAAGTCTCTCACCCCTCTTGTTTTCAAGGCCTTTCGTGGCTTACTTCCTCCAGCTCTACCCTTCTGTAGGCTTCTCTCAGAGAAGGATATTTGTTCCCAAGAACAGTGCAGTGCAGTGCTCTCATTCCACAACCTGCTAATTGATGGTCAGGAAACCTGGGTCCTACCAGCCTGACTGGTGATGAGAGTAGGCCTTTACCCACCAGGACTCTGCAGCTGCTCACCTTATAGGACTGCAGAGGGCTGGGACCCTACAACCATAGCAAGAGCAAGAAGAAGCCCAAACTCAAGAGAGGCCATCGCTTCTCACAAATCCCCTTCCAACTTAACCTGAAAAAATGCTCAGAACACTCTCTTTAAAAAAAAAAAAATTCAATTAAGAGAACAAAAAGGGAGAGACTACAATTTAGGAAGCCCAAAACAACATTCAAGTCTACATGGTAGTGAACATGCAAGTGTTCACTACGTAATTCCTTCAACTTGAAATTTCAAATGTTAGAGCATAATAAAATGTTAGTCATGGGGGAAAAGAGACCCAATCTATCAACTAAATGTTAATTGGATCCTGATTCTAACAAATGAACTACAAATTTTAGTCATTAGATGTTTGGGGGAGGAAAGGTGATAGTGGTATGGGAGTTGATTTTTCAATAGCAACTTAATATATATCCACTGAGGTACTGCAGTGTGGGGGAGAGTGGGCCAGAGCTCTGCTCAGACAAGATTGTTCACAAGTTCCTAATCACTGAAGCTGGCTGGTGGATACCAGGATTGTTCTACTTGAGGTACTTTTCAGAATAAAGGTTTTTTTGTTTCTGCTTTCTTTTAACCATTTGGATGGTTTGTTTTCATATGAATAAACCTCATCATAGTGACTGTCACTCTGGGGTTCCCCTGCTCCATCCAGAGCAACTCTAAACCGGATGTGAGTTTGACAGAAAGCATATAAACAACAGCAACCAACCCTCCCAGGTGGGTGTGGGGAGCAACCTCCCCAAACAGAAAAAAGTGGGGTGTGATCTCCTGCTTCCTAAGCATCTTCTAATCCTTCACTCCTACCAGACCAAAAAGAGGTCTCCCAACAGCTGGGTTCTCTCCCCCTGCCCCCTGAAGTAAAATCAATACTCTAGGGCTTATTTTTAGCTTCTGTGGGAAACCCCACAGCACAGCAGGGCCTCAATCTATAAAACAGGGTTCAACTGGGGTTCAGTTTCTTTCCTCAGTACTTTCCCCCTCTCTCCCAAATTATATAAAGGTTGAAGCTTCTGGTCACTGGTCAGGTTGGGCAGAACTTTTAAGCACCAACCCCTCCTCTCTACCCCAAACAAACAAGCAAACAGGCTTTCTGTTCCTCCAGTTATGAGTGGACTCAGCAGAGACAGTACCAAAATAGCTGACAATCTAAAATATGCTTCTTGCTTGGTTTTGGGAGTTGCTGGTTTTCCTTCCTCTGTCTTTGTGTACTGTATTTTGGGATAATGTATCTGAATTTAACAGTAGAAGAAAAACTGTTCATAGAACCAAATCCAAAAATTGGCAATAGAGACCCTACTAACCTCCCTCCCTCAGCCTCCTTCCGTATGCTGGTCTGCTCCCACACTTAAGTCAGACAAGCCTCCCTGCTCCCCATGCTGCCATAGCTGGACCTAGCGACAGGGACTCAGGCTGGAGCACAGGCTTTGCCACATACACATGTGAACTCTCTGGGCCACTGAGTTCTTACATCTAAAGTGGGGACAAACATTCCTGCCCTCTCCATAGTTTTGTTTACTAAAATTGAAAAAAAAAAATAGAGAAACTATAATTATACCTTGCCACTTATAAACTGTGCCAAACCAGTGTTTCCTGATATTGCTTGATAGAATGTGGTCAGGGCAAGTTTGAGAAATAAGGTGTTTACCCTCTAACGTAGCATGTACCTCACATGAGGTGCGTGCACTGGGGGCTCTGACAAGATCTGCGGTTTAAAAGTCATTTAAAAATATTGACTCCAAATGAGGTCTAATTCCTTAATAATTTTTGGTTCCTCAACCTTTTCTTCCTGGGATACCCATTTGCTACTCAAGCTCCTTGAAATGGCTAGAGAACAAGATAGGAAGTACAGCCCCATGTGGACACAGGACACCCCGGTTCCTGCCTTGGGCCCAGTGTGCTTCTCACTCAAATGCTCACACATGCCCCAAGCCCCAGTGCTCTCTATGCCAATCCACTCACCTTGCCACCCTCAGAATTCCACCCAGTCCTACAGGACGCAGAGGGGCTCACCAGCTTCTCCCACGCATACACCCTGAGTTCTGGTTGCTATTGTGCTCAGCTCTTCCTCAAAGTCATACAGACCCCTGCCTCTGTCCCTGCCTCCTGGCCTGCCTCCTAGCCCCTTCAGTGGACTTCTATCCTCCCCCTGCACTGGGCAGACACCCTGCCCTTCCCAAACCTGTCAGAGGCCAGTACACACTCTGTGGCTTCCTGAACCTTCTCCCCTTCATCTGAGTGCCACAGTTCAACACAGGACTACCTTCTGCCTCCTCCTTCACTCTGGCGACTCTTCCAGCCTGGGTTTTGTGCTATATAACTTTAATGAGTTGATTCAAGTGTTGAGGACAGGATCTGGCACACAGTGTGAGCTAAACAAGCCTCAGCTATTACTAGTATTATTCCATCTCCCCCAGAGTCTACACAGGCGAGGCAATCTTGAAAACTCTTTGTATTGTGTTTATTGACTCCCTGCCTCCCTTCCACAAGTTTCTGAAGTGGCTGTGCTCAGAGAGGGCTCAGGGAGGACTCTCCAGCCTGAGCTGAAGGCACCAGGAACAGGATTTGAGGTTGGTGGCTGGGGCGGGTGTTTCCCCACTGCCACATCAGGGTGATTTCCCGCCCCAGCACAAGAGCCCAGCCCAGACAAACCTGCCCTACTGCTAAAGCCGCCGAGGGCCTGGGCTCTGTGGGCCCGTGGGCCTGGAGTGGGACCATAGATGAGGAAACTGAGGTTTAACAGGCCTCTTTGCACTTCTCCATCCTGGCGTTCAGTAACCCCCTTCATATCTGCTGTGGACAGAACTCCGTGGTTATTCTGAGTTGGGGAAAGAGGAGGCCAGGAGAGGCGGTCTTTACCTGATGGAGTTTAAGGAGTAAGGGGATGAGTGGGGGGTTGCAGGTGGCGCAAGAGCCCAGCCCTTGCCCAGATCAGTTACAGGCTGGCACCACAATTTCACAGTAAATGGACTTGTCCACATGGCCCGTAAGGGCAGAGAGCAAAAGTTGTTTATCTCTCTCCCCCAAGCACCCAACCTGTGTAGAATTTTTCTCTGGTGGCAGAACTTTGCTACTCAGGCAGCTCCTAAGATCAGCCCTACAGGAAGGGTAATAGAGAGGCCGTGGCCAGATGGGGGCAGTCGGGGAGCGCTTCCTGGAGGAGGCGGCGCTTTTTTCCGCACTCTGCGTGCCAGTAACCAGTCCCCTTCCCTCACTCACCAGTGTCCAGAGATGTGAACACGGCGCTAGGGCTGACTCGCCGGTTGCCTCCGCCGCCGGGCACGGCCAACGTCTGCATCTGCCGGACTAGCTGGGGCATGCGGTCCCACTGGCCCTCGGCGCGACAGCGCTCCAGCTCGCTCTCTATCTTCAGGTGGGAGCTGTGTGCGCCCTTCGCAGCCATCTTCGAGCGGGTGCTGTCATGGGAGGTGCGGCCGAGAAGTGGAGACCCGGCCGGGGGCGGCGTGCCGGCTGGGGCGCGCAGGCTGGGGGTGTCGGCGGGGGCGCGGGTGCCGGCCGGGGCCCGGGTGGCAGAGGGGGTCCAAGAGGCAGCGGGCGGGCCGCAGCAGCAGCACCCAGCGCACCGCCCGGCGCCTCCGGGCTGGGGCTCCGGCTGCTTGGCCCGAACGCGTCCGGGAGCAGCCTCCGCCTCTGCCTCAGCAGCTCCTGGCGCTGCCGCTGCCGCCGCTGCTGCAGCTGCAGCCACAGCCCCCGCCCCGGGCCGGGGCGCCGGCTGCTGCGGACCCGCCCCTGGCCCCTGCTCCACCTCCGCGGGGGCGTGGCGCGGCCTCGGCGAGTGGGGCGCGCGCGCGGCCAGCGCGGCCAAAGCTGCCAGGCGCGCGAGGGGCGCTCGCGGCCGCCGCGGCGCCAGCCCCCGGCCACCCAGTCTGCGCTCACTTTAATGTTGCGCGGATCCCCGGCGCCCGGGGGCGCCTCGCTCCCCGCCCCCTCCCCATCCCATCTGGGCTCTAGGCTTGGGAGACCCCCGCCCCGACGAGCCGGCTTTATGTGGTGGCCTCCGGCACGTCACAAATCCGGGGAGAGGCCGGCCGGCCGGTTGCTCCCGACTTCAAGAGTCTCCCTGGGAGTCTGGCCCGGCCCAGCCGGGGCACGCGGCGCCAGCGCGTCACCCGGGAGAAAACCGGCGAGACTCTCCGCTCCGGACACGGGCTCCCCCCTCTCCGCCGTCTAATCTTCTTTAACAGCAGCCGTCCTCTGAGTTGACTCCCTCCACCACCCCCAGCCGGCTGCCCGGCCTCTGCGGAATTCCTGGTGACCTGGATTTCTTAAAGGTTTTAAACGGTGTCTGCAACTTGATATTTATTAATCCTGACGTTTAAAGACTGTGATCACAGCGGTCCTGAGCTCTGCCAAGAGGTTGTGGAGCACTGAGAAGTTCAAGGGATTACAGGTGGACAAGCACCCCCTCCCGGAGACCGGAGGCAGGTTGCTGAGCCCGGTGGCAGCGGCTTAGGGTGCAGCGCGGGCAGAGGCCATTACACAGAAACCACACCAAGCAAAGTGCACCCTGCATCTGGGTGGCTTATTGTATGGCACAGACCAAAGACTCCAGAAAGGAGCGGCAGAGCAAGCCCCCAAGGCTAATCTGAACTAGCTGCCTGCTGCTGGCAACCTCACTTGCCTACCTGTGACTTCGGGAGTGAGCCTGACTATTTTCACTGTTGGGGGACACATTTCGTTGTGTGGATAGCATCATGGGAAGGTTTTTATTTCATGTAGGCACCTGCTGCTTAGTCCTGCAGCGTCCTTTCTTGTGGAGTCACACAGGGTTATCTGTTGAAGGCAATCTTTGGGTCCCCCAACTGAACCCCTCAAACCAGCACGGAGAACCTTGGCTACAAGCTCCAAATGCAGACTCACTCCTTGCTTGGACGGAGGCATTTCCTGCCCTTGGCTGCTGCTGTGCTGCGCACCTGATCTGCTCAGAATCCCCAGACTGAGCTGACAGATAGGGGAAGTTAGACTGGGATAGCTGGGGCAGTTGGAATTTAGATACATTACTCAGTCTACACAAACTCCTTCTTGTTGGCTGCCCTTGCTAGTCACCAGAACTGGATTTCACTTGGAGCAAGCTGCACTTGGCCTTTGGGTCAGGGTGGCTTGAGAAAACCCTGTGATTTGTCTGTCCCAGGTCCAGCATTCCCAGGAGTCTGCCCTGGGGCAGGCAGCGACAGAGTGGAAAGGGGGAAGGCAGCCCTTAGTAAAGGAAATCTCCTCTATGTCCTCCTCCAAATCCCTTCCCCTCACCTTCCATCCCTGGTTGCAAGACACCAGGGAACTAACGTGGGTGGGAGGTGCTATTTCTTATTGTGACCCATGCATCAATATTTGTGTGGGCATAGGGTGTGGGGGTGAGGAACACTATCACAGCTCACACTTCCAAGGAACTGTTCTTGACACTGCAGAATGCGGTGCCTGGCCCCTTCGCTGTTCTTTTCTAGGGAGACAAGACCCCAACCCACTACTGACCAAAGTTACCTAGAGATGTAAGAGCCTGGAAGAACAAGAACAAAGAAATACCAGGATTATATTATGATATTTGCCAAAACAAAAGGTATATAGGACTGTTGTTTTTATTTTTAGTATGCTAGACTCTCTCATATAGGAGCTTAGAACAAATAGTAAGCAAATAGGAAAGGATCACCATTGTTTCATTAGTAGCATCTCAGAAAGTAATGAAATTCCTAGGAGGTCATCAAAAGATCCATCAGCAAGTGGGTATTTTCAAGGAGCTAATAAGACAATAAGAGGTGTAGCATGAGGTATCATCCGGTTTAAAGGACACCCTAAAACCAAGGCTGACATCTGATGTCACTGGTTTAGCTGCTGTCCCTGGAGAAGTGGGGATGCTCTCCCCATTGGTTTAGAGAGGCTGTAGTTAAGCTAGTCTCATGAAGTCTGATGTTTTGTGGCGTTGGGGGCTTGTTGAGATCTCTCAAACACTGATAGGTAGTAAGTTTATATTTAGACAGACCCAGAATGGGAGAGAATATGGAAGCACTTAAATTCACAAAAAGTCTGTTCATGTTTGAGTTCCCAGGGAAAATATTTGGTTACTGAGGACTTGGATAAGTCAAACAATAGTGTGGACATTTCACAAAAGCTCGGGATGTACTGCCTACAGTGGCCAGTGTGCCCAGAAATCTTTATAATTATCTCTTAGTTAATGACTAGGAACCTTTGCACAGTTGATTGTCTGGAGTAAGGGATTTCCCTCCATGGGATAAATCTCCTAGGTAATGCCCTTTGCTTTGATAAATTGTTAACTTATTTTTGGAACGCTTTATCCTCTCTGAGCTAAAAGAGTAAGCAGATAGATGAATCCAACTTAGAACTCAGCTCACCTTTAGGACACAACAAGTCATCCACATGCTGGGTAAGAATAGATTCACAGGACAATTTAAGCCTCTAGAGATTCTAGTTGAGGATCTGTGAACTGAGTAAACTGAGACATAGCTCTCTAGTTATAGTGTTGATTTCCCCTAGAGAAGACCAAAGAGCATTGGCTATATTAATTTTGATTGGGAAGGTGAGTGTGATAAGGGCTGGGATGAGACTCCTTTTTATTTAAGACTTTGGATTATTGGTTTTATTCCTTCAGTACCTTGTTTTAGAGGCAAGTGTGCAGGCTTGGGGGTCAGATAGAACATTGCTGGGTTTAGCTCCAGTAAGTTATCAGTAAAATTATTTGCCTGACAGCTTCAATCTATGCTTGCTTTACAGAAGTATTGTTATAGCAACATCTATAAATTAGCCAACATTTTGTTATGACTGAGGAGGTCCCTGAGGACTGGTCTGCAGAGGCCATCAGAGAGCATTTAATGGGGCAATGCCATATACACAGTAAATCCCTTGCTATTGAGTTAATGCGTTTACACTGTCACAAAGGAGAAAAGAACATTCCTCCATTAAAGGTTCAAGGCTGCCACTATGGACTGGGGAAGACTGTGAGGTAGATCCATGGCCCCAGTAGCTGGCTGACTCCCAATAGTTGGTTGGCTGTGAGGAAAGGGTTGCACAATAGTGTTCCAGTTTAAATCATTGTGTTTCTATCAGTCAAAAGTGTCTGTGTGTTCTTAAATTTTCAGACAATTTTTTTTCTTGTGGCTTTAATGGTAAAATGAGAAATTCAGCACCTTTGTTGATAACTCCTCCCCCCTTCAGTTTTTTAATTCTAGAGCTCTATTAAAATATTCAGCAAGGTTTTTGGGCATGTGGCTAAGGGGCTAGTCCCCATTCTACTTTTTGCTTGCATATTAGATTCCCTATTTCTGGCTTATGGCCATTCACAAAAAGAAGAGAGTTATTAACCCTCTCAATTAATTGGGGGGTATAGCATTTGTTGTCTATTTTCCAAAGAGCTTGTTTATAGAAAGTATTATTTTCCCCTTAGTTATGGTCAAAAAAGCAAAACCCATTGCCACACATTTAGAGATCTAATTGACTTTATTCTACAGTTCCTGAGTCTGGCAGCTTCCCATCTGGCAAGCAGAAAGGCACAACTAGGAGTGCTAGTAAAAAGAAAGATTTTATAGTCAGAAAGAGGGTGGGACAGGGTTATTAGAAGAAAGAGAAGAAAGACTTTCAGGCAAGACCACCTTCCCTTAGGGGACAGAAGGGACTTGTCTTATCATGCACATTCTCTCTAGTATAACCAGAAAAATTCCAGATTAATTGATTTACAACCCCACTTTTGGGTGAGGCTGAAATAGCAGTTAGGCTAGGTGTTAGATCTTGATGGGTTTAGAATAAACAACTCTATTTTGGGGGTCTGTCATTTTTTTAAAACACTTTGTGGGTTTTTAAATACTGGTTTAATTTACTTAGAAATTATAGAACTTACTTAGAACTTATAGAACTTCACATTTCTATTTGATCAACTTTTACTAAGTTGTAGTTTTTTGTTTGTTTTGTTTTGTTTTTTGTTTTTGTTTTTGTTTGTTTTGAGACTAGGTTTTGCTATTCTTGCCTGTGGAACCGCAGGCTCTTGTTGCCCAGGGTACCACAGACTCAAGCAATCCCCAGCCTCAGCTTCCCAGGTAGCTGGGATTACAGGCGCGCGCCATCACGCCCAGCTATTTTTTTTGGAACTACAGGCCCCAGTGGGACTCGATTCACGATCCCTAGCCCCAGCCGCTTCATAGGCTGAAGCTTACAGGCACGAGCCACCATGCCTGGCTAAGTTATAGTTTTGTGGGAATCTACTCCTTTCATCTAGCTTTTCATATTTTGATGATAAAATTTTTCATAAAAATCTCTTATTATCCTTTCAATGTTTACAGAGTTTATAGTGATAACTGCTTTTTCATTCATGGTATTGATTATCTGTGCATTCTCTTTTAAATTTTCTTGATAATTTTTATGAATTTAGCAATTTTATTGCATTTTTCAAAGAACCAACTGTTGATTTTGTTTCTTTCCATAGTATGTATGTTCTTTCTCGTTTAATTTTTCTTGTTATCTTCATTATGCCATTTACTCTACTATATTTGGGTTTCTCATCTACTTCCTTACCAGTCATAAGGGGCTAGGTTATGCTACAGTAACAATTCCAAAAAAAATCTCTGACCCTTCAACAACAGAGTTGCTTACTTTGAGTTTCTTATGAGGTGTCCTGTCCTATCAAGGTTATCTGGGTCCTTCTCCACATTGTCTTCACTCTGGGGCTCATCATGCCATTACAATCACTCTAGAACATTGTCACTCATTACAGCAGAGGGGAAGGAAGCAGTATGGCCAATTATATGCTAACTTAAAACTTCTGCTCAAGATGTGAGATATAATACTTCTCTATATATTCCATTGACTCCATGGAAGAAATATGGATAAACTTGATGTCAATGCCCAGAGATAGGCTGCTGCCTTTGTGAATAAGTACATATTATTCAAATCAGATAACTTTTTGACATAGAATCCTAGCTCATTTATTTTCATCCTTTCTTATTTTCCAGTATATGCATTTAAGGTTATAAATTTCCTTCTATCAGCTGCATCCCAGGAGAATTGAGCTGTAGAAATTTTGTTAACATTCAATTCAAATTATTTTCTAATTCCTATGTGATAACTTATTTGACCTATGTGTTTAAAATGTTTCTTAATTTTCAAAGAAAAGAACAAAAATTATTTTTCTAGTGTAACAGTCATGTGTTTCAGCTAATGATAGACCATATATTTGGGTAAGGGGTAGTGGGCTGTACCATCTAAGTTTGTGAACTCCATGACTTTCACACGACACAATGTCTAATGACACATTTTCAGGACTTACTCTCTTTGTTAAGTGTCACATGACTATACTTTGTAATATTCCACGTCTTAGACTTTTTTCAGTCTTCACTTTCAACTACACTATCTTGGAAGAAGACCTTGAACCTCAGATGAGACCCCCAAGTCCAGCCAGCACTATGATTTCAGCCTGTGATTCTCCAAGGAGAGGACCTTGTTGGTTACTGCCTGGACTTCTGACCTACAGGTTGTAGCTCAAAGTTGCTAAATTTGTAGTGGTTATACAGAAATAGACAACTCATACAGTGTCTCTGGGAGTAAATAAATCACTACTTTTCTTCATCTAAAAATGTCCTTTCATGTTATCTTTGAAGGACTATTTCAGAGTAGAGAGAATTTCAGAGTAGAGCCTTGACAATATTACATTGTTTTCTGGTTTCCATTGTTGCTACTGAGTTGCAGAGAAGCTATCTGTCCAGCTTGCTCTTTTTGAAAATGACTTTTTTCCTTCTTTACCTATCTTTACTATTTTTGTTTTCTACAGATTTTAATTAACTTAGAGAAAGATAACTTTGCTTTTGATTGACAACTCTTAACTGATTTTGAGTTTAAAGTCTTTCATCAGTTCTGAAAGAGTCAGTCATTCTCACTTCAAATGTCTCTGCTCATTCTCTCTTCTCTTTCCGGGACTCCAATTAGATCTGAGGTCCTCTCACTGTTTCTCTCTTTCCATAGATCCCCTGACAAATCCCCCTTGCTTTGTATTTTCAAGTTTGTCATGCTTTATTTCATTTTAAATGTTTCTTTTGCCATCTTTCCTAATTCATTCTCTCTTGTGTCTAAACTGTTGTTGAACCTATCCCCTGAAATATCTCATTTTTCTATTCTAGAATTACTGATTGATTCTTTTTCCAATCTGATATTTTAACGCTCTTCTATTTCTCAACAGAAGTCAGTCTTCCTTGACTCCCCCTAATCCTTACTATGCCTCTCCTGTGTGCTTCCATATAAGCTGGGCTTAAATAGGTATTTATCATACTGTCTGGTTAGACTGTATCTTGGGAATAGTGGGTAATTTTTCTTCTGCATCTCCAGCATTTAGCACAGTAACTGGGTAATAGCAGTTATTTGTTAGGGATAGTGGAAGTCAACAGAACTTTAACTAAAGAACTGCATCTGCAGTTGCCCCACTCTCAGGTGGTGGCAAACTTTCAGTACTATCTCCACTACTCACAAATGTTCTTTTTATGAGAGTCTTCTGTGGAGGGGATGCTAGGAGATGCTGATTTCTCCAAACAGACTGATGATGGGAAACAGAGTTAAGAAAAATGGATACAGAATAAGAGGTAAGAGCACCTCAAATGAGTACGTTTCTGGGAATGAGCAGAAATTGTTATATAAATTCAAATTTTTCCAGGCTTGGAATTGGCTACGTTTAATCCCATCAAAGTAGGACACCAAGGAATGAGTGGCTCCTTGCTGACCTCTGGGTGTTACTGTTGTAGTGTATCCAGGAACTCGAGGCAGAGTGTTTTTGAAGAAAGGAATCTTGTACAACCAGTATGCTGACTGACTTGTGGATTGTATCCATCAGAGTCACTTGGTTGTCTTTCTCTGTCTTTTAATCCCTTCCAGTAGGAGTTAGGTTGGTCTTTTTACTGGCTATGATTGAAAATGTTACTAAGTCTATAAACTTGTAACCAATGTAACCAGTGTTACCAAGTTCACACTTATCTGGGCACTCTTAAATAAAAGTCCAAGGGTCATTTCCTTTTCAGTCACAGATGTAGACTACTTCAGTAAACTAGTCAATATTCAAATCTTCAAAGATAAGATTTTCCTCCCACTTTCCCAAGCTAGGGCTAGTGGCAGGTGAGTTCTCTGTAGCTGAGGAGGGAGCTGTGTTCACCTTTTCCCTCTGTCATTTTTTCCCCACCTAGCTGCTCTTTCTGAGTTTTAGGTTAAAATGGGGGGGTGGGGAGAGGAAGAGGAATAGGAACATTCCTGGTAAAATGACTTTATGGGTCCTACATCTGGGCATCCATAGAGTCCCTGGTAGATGTGTAAAACCAACTCTAAGGACCTTGGAGGGATGCTGGGACACTCCCTTGCTTGGTTTCTCTGTCTCATCATCCTCTCCTTCAGTGGGTTCATCCTGTTCCCTAAAGCTTCTAACAACTGGGACCCTCTTCTCACAAGCCACTGTCTTGTTTGGGCTTGTCATCTGGTCCCCAGGATTCTTGTTTCATTTGATCTGCACTCACATCTAGGCCATGATCTCTTTGCTAGGGCTGCTTAACCTTCCAGAATCAAGCAGCACCAGGCCAGTTCCAGGCCAGGTCCAGCAGCTGGGAATACACATCAAACTCTTCAGGGGGTATGGTTGTCCCCTTGAAGCCTCTCTTGTTAGATTGGGAGAGAGCAGGTGACCTCTGAGATTTTCCTAAGAAATCCTCCATCCTAAGGCCGGGCACGGTGGCTTGTGCTTGTAAAGCTTCAGCCTATAAAGCGGCCAGGGCTAGGGATCGCGGTTCAAGTCCCACCTGGGGCACATAGTGAGACCTAGTTCCAAAAAATAGCTGGGCATGGTGGTACGCGTCTGTAATCCCAGCTACCTGGGAAGCTGAGGCTGGGAATTGCTTGAGTCTGTGGTACCCTGGGCAACGAGAGCCTGTGGTTCCACAGGCAAAAATAGCGAGACCTAGTCTCAAAAAAAAAAAAAGAAAAAAAAGAAATCCTCCATCCAAATTCTACCCAGTCTCCCCTCTTAATGTCCTCTCCTGGAGTGAGGAAATCTTAAGAGATAGATAATAAGACTGAAAACTTCCTTTGAAAATCTGCATCTGTGTGGTCTACTCACACCTTATTTTGCTGTTCAGTGACCACCTTCCCCGACTTTTTTCCTTTGACACCTTTGTACTTTAGTAACAAAAATAGGATCATAACATATATGAACACCAAGGAGTTTTTTTTTCCTACTACCTGTGCTTTGCCTTTATACCTAAGGAGGATAGAGAAACCAGATGACTTGAGATACCGCAATTACCTGGGTAAACTCTAAATTAACAGTTTACATGATCAAATCCAGCTGATTTAGTGAAGGGACTAAATTTAGTTTTCACTCACTTCCCATTAGAGGAAATGTTAAAGAAAACTCAAAAGGCTACATTTGTTTGCATCAGGGAGTATTGTGTAAATGCAATTACTGGGTTTGAGGGTGTGACCTAAGAATTTTGAAAAGCATTTACAGTGCATACTTTTTTTTTGAGACTAGGTCTCACTATCTTTGCCCATGGAACTGCAGGTTTGCAGGTTCATGTTGCCCGGGGTACCACGAACTCAAGCAATCTCCAGCCTCAGCTTCCCAGGTAACTGGATTACAGGCGCATACCACCACACCCAGCTATATATTTTTTGAAACTAGGTCTCACTACATGCCCCAGGTGGGACTTGAACTGCGATCCCTGGCCCCAGCTGCTTCATAGGTTGACGCTTACAGGCATGAGTCACCATGCCTGGCCTCCAGTGCATACTTTTCCCCATATTCTCATAACATTGGTTACGTATATATTTGCCAGTCTATTTGACCAAAATTAAAAATTGAGACTTTTTTTGATTTATGGTAAATTTAAAGAAATTTTGCATTAGGGTGCCTTTGGCCCAAATGTCATTTTGATCTCCCAATAAAATATGAGTAAGTTTTGCCTTGGGCTTAGTTGTCAAAGAACCCCACGCTCAAACAAGTGGGCTCCTGAGTGGAATGTTTCTTTCTCAGGCTCCAGGACTCTAGTTGACTCTAGGGAAGAAACAATTGGAGGGACTTAACCCCAAGGACTTTCAGTGGCCACTGTCAGGGCTGCTCTAGGCTCAACCTTCTAGGAGAATCTGTCCCACTATGAGGCCCCACAAAGTTTCACACTATGAAGCCTCGTTGTCTCTTCACCCAAGTGACCACAGACCAAGTGGGGGTTTCCGCTTCATGGAAGAATGGAAGACTACCCATTCTGCAACCACGACTTGGCACAAAAAAAGGGTGGGGAGCTCAATCGGATTCTTCTTTCAGGTCATTTCAACTAAGAAACACAGAATTTGCTAGTAAGCAGTGGCATTCGTGTTGTAAAACAATGAGATAATGAACTGAGCCTTGGGCAAGTCCAATCAGGGCCTAGTTAGCTGTTGGATGTGCAGAACTGTTTAACTTGATTCACTTTGACCTCTCCAGGGAGGGCAGCAACCCTGGAGCCGCAGCCACCCCACCTGACCCTGGGAGCCCAGGTCCTCTGCTACCAGTCTCCTGGAAGACTGCAGCACCTTCTGCCATTCCGACTCACATTTCTCTTCTGCTTGGTACCCAGCGGTTACACAGATGTGCTCTATGTCCACCCAGTTTGCAGATGTAGCTGGAAGATGCCCCTAATAGACTAATCAGGCCAAATCACTCAGGCCATCAGAGAAATTGGTTTTATTAGGAAGGATTAATTTTGGTTTTTTTTTTTGAAACATTTGAGCAGATATGGAGCAAATTTATACAGATTTCACATGAAAAATAAGACAAAGTACACAGTAGAATGTTGCTGCAAGTTCTCTCCATAAATGGGACAAGGTTGTTTATTAAAATCTGCTCAGTAATTCTGGCAATAATACCCTTTGTTCTCCTCTTTTCCCACTCTACCTCTAAACAGTAGAAGGTGAGCCATCAAACTGGCAAAGAAGTTCATATTAAATAAACATGCTGGGTAGTGTTTAGAGATAGGTGGCTCCTAAAATCTAATTTTCTTCCAGAAGGAATCCATTTCTGTCATTCAAATTTTCTCCCTTTCTGAAAAATAATTGCCCAAAAAAGTTTTTATTTCCATATGTTCCTTTTCTCCATGTCATGAGTCGTCCTTGAATGTGCCATGGACACTAAGAACACATATCTTAATCACTTACAAAGAATAATGAGCTGACTGATGACTATGCAGAGGGTTTGAGTCAATTCTTAGTGTGAACACTGGGGCTGGAAAAGCTCCAAAAAGTTGAACTACTCTGTCCGTGCAGTGGCTATGATGCTGAAAAGTAACAAGTCAACTGAAGTTCTGTAAATTAAATCTTGTTAGAAGAGCAGAAATGATCACCAGAGATAATGTCCTCTGTCCTCTGAGACTTCATAGTGAGTAGTCAGACTGGGTGTTGTGTTGTGTCTAGCTAGTGGTCGTTAACTGGACCCCAGTTTCATAGCTCAGCACCTGTGTAGCCCAGTACAACTCCCACCAGCTGGGTGAAACTTTCTCTACCACCCAGGTTTCAGTATTTATTTTCACTAATCTCTAAACTCAGCTTTAACATTCTGTGTCCTGCAGCTCTTTTCACTTCAAATATTCAATTCCTGCAATGCTTTTCTAAAAAAAGACACAATACTCAATTTAAGATATCTAAAAATGCTTCTCTTGCCTCTTCTTGCCTATATTTTTATCATGTAATCTTCAGTGTATTTATAATAATCAAAATCCAGATATGGATCAGTGGGTATCACTATGACAATGTTCAAAAATTTTTACCCTTCTTTAAAATGTGGTTGATATCTCACTCATCCATCCCTTTATTGTTATCAAAACTGTATCAGATGATGGGTAGAGAAGTGTAAGCAATCATCGATATGTTTTAGAGAAGAACAAACATAATGGTGTGTATTTGGAAGGAATTTGGGAGAGAAGTCAGCTTAGGAACTGGCTTGTGAATTACCTTTTCCCATTAAGTAAATGAGTTGATATAGTGAAATTAATTTATTCTGAACAAGTTTGTGTCAACATTTTATTAAAAACAAGTGCAGTGTATTTAACTGATGTACATAAAAAATCAAAATAAAATACTGAATGGTAGGTAGAAGCACTCCAGATCTCTAAAGGCCAGTTCACTGAAGGCTCCATTAGTTCAGTCTCCAACATGCAATTTACAAAAAACTTAAAAACTTAAAAAACTTAAAAAAGAGTGTCTCTTTTGAAAATAATGAATGAATATTAATCTTTTTTTTTTGTGTGTGTGTGTGACTAGGTCTCGCTATTTTTGCCCGTGGAACCGCAGGCTCTCGTTGCCCGGGGTACCACAGACTCAAGCAATCCCCAGCCTCAGCTTCCCAGGTAGCTGGGATTATAGGCGCGTGCCACCACGCCCAGCTATTTTTTTGGAACTAGGTCTTGCTACGGGTCCCAGGCGGGACTCGACCCGTGATCCCTAGCCCCGGCTGCTTCATAGGCTGAAGCTTACAGGCACGAGACACCGTGCCCGGCCTATTAATCTATTTTAAATGAATGCCTCATGGAATATTTTAATTCAAGATAAAACCTTATTCTCAAATACTCTAATTCAAAGCACTCATTCAATATATTTTAGTAAATGTTTTTCTTTATGAATCGTACATATTCTCAAATCTGTTTCTTTCAAAACATCCTGAAATGATGGTGAATTAATAAACTGGAGAGTTGTTAGTTGGAGGGCTAAACTTACAAAAAAGGGGAAATCCTCAGTGATCAAAAAATTAAGGTAGAGCCAAATTGGGAAGAAGCATTGGATCAGGCAACACCGAGTCTTCCCCAGGGGCTAACTGGTCTCAGAAACAGAGCTAACTGGTCTCAGGAACCAAAGAGTTTTCGTGGACATGCAAAAGAAGACCCTCAGTTAACAAGACTGAAGCCTTGATACTTTTATTTAAGCTAGAACTCTCAAAGGGCTATATCATCCAAGAAAGTATGAATAAAACAATCTGTACAGACACAAGGGAAACACAGTGAAGCTGTATCTCTTGGCCTAGTCCCAACTGGAAAAGAAAAAAAATTTCTCTGGAGAATTTAAAATTAGAGTCTGCCCTTATTTAGGTCTAGAATTCAATCTTACATTACCTATGAAATACTAGGGACTCACAAGTTAAAAATTTAATATAAGGCTCAATACAGAACAGACAGAAGTAATCAAATTAATCTAAAGTTACAGAATGCAGGAGGAAGAGACCAATGGACTCAACATAAATCAACAGGGCCGGGCACGGAGGCTTGTGCCTGTAAGCTTCAGCCTATCAAACGGTGGGAGCTAGTGATCGCGGTTCCAGTCCCGCCTGGGGCCTGTAGCAAGACCTAGTTCCAAAAAAATAACTGGGCGTTGTGGTGTGCGCCTGTAATCCCAGCTACCTGGGAAGCTGAGGCTGGGGATTGCTTGAGTCTGTGGTACCCCGGGCAATGAGAGCCTGCGGTTCCACGGGCAAAAAATAGCGAGACCTAGTCTCAAAAAAAAAA
>PVHY01014146.1:0-39318 GCA_004024945.1 Uropsilus gracilis
CTTTCTTTTTTTTGAGACTAGGTCTCACTATTTTTGCCCGTGGAACAGCAGGCTCACATTGCCCGGGGTACCACAGACTCAAGCAATCCCCAGCCTCAGCTTCCCAGGTACCTGCGATTACAGGCGTGTGTCATCATGCCCAGCTATATTTTTTTGGAACTAGGTCTTGGTACGTGCCCCCGGCGGGACTCAAACCGTGATCCCTGCCCCAGCCGTGGCTTCCTAGGCTGCCGCTTACAGGCATGTGCCACCATGCCCGGCCCAATAATATTTTCTTAATGGAATGTCTAGGAGGAAATCTCTGCCAACATGTGCTTTTCAATCTCCCTAAAATGACCAAAAGGAGTTTAAATAAGTAAATAAGATTTGCTAGAAATGCCAGCCCCTAAGATATGGTAATAGAATGGCGACTCTTTATCAAACCACAAGTCTCCCCAGGTCCATTTCTTCATCAACAAAAGGAAAAGACTGAATTAGGTGTTTTTTCTAGTTTGAATTTGATGGTCTTATTTTATAAATGAAATACACCAGTCTCTTTTGTTACACACAAAATTGTATTTTACCTTAGGTATGGGAAAATGGAATAAGACTTAATTTCTATACAAAGCAAATAAGTCCTTCACAAAGTTAAAAAAGAAAAAAGAGGCCACAGAATTTTAAAGTCAAATAACCAGTATGAGTCAAAGTAGAAGCTATAAAAATGAAAGACCATGAAATCATATAAAAGTTTGGAGTGTTTGGCTGTTTTTTTTCTTTTCTTTTTTTTTAAGGGTGGATAATTCATGAGACATTAAAAATGGTGTAGAAGGCCGGGCACAGTGCCTTGTGCCGGTAAGCTCAGCCTATGAAGCGGCCGGGGCTAGGGAATCGCGGTTCGAGTCCCACCTGGGGCCCGTAGCGAGACCTAGTTCCAAAAAAAATAGCTGGGCCTGGTGGTGCGCGCCTGTAATCCCAGCTACTTGGGAAGCTGAAGCTCAGGACTGCTTGAGTCTGTGGTACCCAGGGCAACATGAGCCTGTGGTTTTACAGGTAAAAATAGAGAGACCTAGTCTCAAAAAAAAAAAAAAAAAATGGTGTAGAGTAAAAAAGAATGTAGATTTTAGGAAATAGCAAGATAAAACACAAGGCCTTCAGTCTCATCCAAATTATGCCATAGAAATAACAGCAGTAACAGTGTTTCTCAATTATCACATACTTACACATGTACAATTAAGCATTGATGTTAAGTTGATAGTACATAGTAACTGAATGTGCTATCCAAAATTACAGCTGTATTGTGGTTAATGTCCATGATAACATAAGTGTTCTAAATTTTTAAACACAGAAAAGTGGTGTTGAACGGCATCTTGATTCAGGAATCATAATTCCTAAGTAATCTAATTTCCTTTGTGTCTAAATTTTAAAAATTGAATTATTTTTGATGATTTTGGTGCTTCTAAATTTGCCAGTTAAATACAAATTTGAATATACTAAAAAGTATCTAAACAAAATCTATCCATGCACTATGTTTAGAACCCCTTAAAAGTAGGAATATATAAAGTAGCTTAGGTACTATTTAAAAATAAATAAGCAAGGAAGCAAGAGCAAAATCTAATTCTAAAAAAACACAAAGTTTTCCATTCTGGTAAACAGAAACTTAAAGGCCCAAGGAATCCATCCCTGAGGAAAGCATTGAAGCTTAGCAGATATAAATGAGAGATGGGCAGGTAAACAAAGTCAGTTTGTTTTACAGCATCAGTTTTCTGAATTCTAACCCAAAAGACACATTAGAGCTGCAAGTGTTCTACTCAAAACAAATTAGTAAATTCTTATGCACCTTAGCATTGAAATCAGAATGATGAAGGGTAATTAACATTTCTTGAGTTGGTGCCAGTTCACTTACTATTTGGAGAGCACAGTTCCTTTATTAAACAGATTTTTCCAGATACCAATTTTTACATCTAAGGTCATCATATCTCAACTTTTTTATTCCATCACAATACTTTTATATGCCTGACATCAAGCAATGCATACAAATACTTTCAAAATTAAGTAAACTGAAGGTAAGTTAGTTTTGAGAATTTGGTTTCATTACTAAAATAACTGGGGTTTATTGTAGGACAGAAGCTTTTAATCTAGAGTCCTTAGATCCCTACCAATGTCTCAGAGGCTCTCAACTTACTGAAATTTTATGCAAAATTATATATTAAGTACACATGATAAATAACTTTCATCACATTCTCAAAGGGGCCTGTAAAACACATACACACACAAATATCAAAAAAAGCATTGTTTTAGGTTATCTCAATAGCAAAATTGGAAATACCAAGCTTAAGGACTAAAAAGGTGAGGTCCTTTGGATATATGCTGTCACAGCTTTAAGTTAGTATCCCAATAAATCTTGGGAAATTGGAATTTCTAAAAAGCAGGGTTCAGCTATCTATTAAATGAATAAGCACTATGTTTAAACTGCTGTGTAAAGGAACACCTCGGACATACTGATGATAGCCGTATTTACAATTTAGAAGTAACAATCAAGAGGCACTATGCTATTAATAAGTCAGAGGAGTAAAGGAAGATAGCACACTATAGCAAAACCAGATAAATCCGTTTCATCCTAGAGTTATCTCCCAGCTATCAGAGTTACTCAGCACTATCACAGTGTTCCTTATATTCATTCAGTAAATAGTTACTGAGAACCTCCTTTGTGTGTGGAACCGTAAGTAGACTCAGTCACAATTCCTTAACGCAAACACAGCTCTGAACGGAAAAGACAGAAATTCCTGCTTTCTTAGAGTTCGTATTTTACTGAGGAAGGACAGACAGCTACGAAAGTAAGACATTACATTATGTCATTGGCAATAGGTTCATAGAGAAAATGGAAGAGCAAGGAAGGAGAAGATGAGAACTGAAGGTAATAGGAAGAGTCTATGGGTTAGAATAGCCTAGAAAGGTCTTATTGAGAAGGTGTATTTGACATGTGAAGGTGTATTTGACATGTGGTGGTGACATTCGAGAGATTAAGAAAATATCTGTAGTAGAGGTGGGACTGACAAGTGGAAAGGCCTGGAGGTAGGGGTAACTGGGTCTTACAGATCATTGTAAAGAATTTGACTTTTATTCTACTAACTATTCTCAAAAAGAACAATAAATGCAGGTCTGAGTATGAACTCGTAGGACTTTTTAAGACATAGGGTAGGCAAAATGTTTCACTAATAGTTTTCTGACTGAATTACCACATTGCATAATATAGGTTAAAAAAGAAGCTGGCTCAGCCATAGACAGCATTTTGGCTTTTTAGGATTTCCACTCAGTACAACTGACCCCTGAGAAAGCCACATTTATGGGTACCTTAAAAACTGAATTACTCATCTATCTACTGTAAAGCAGATCGACTCCATCTACAAAACTTCAGTCTTGGATAGTTTACTTGTTTTATCTGCCCCATTAGGCTTCCTTTCTTAAAAGTGGAGTAAATATTACTTATTCTTATCAGGACTGCAGGTATTTGTGAATGATGTTAAGTTTCTTGGAAGAAAATTACTGTATAAAGTCAATGGACAATGATCAGCACACTTTTAACAATACCCTGCTACCAATCCTGGTTCCTGACAGGAGGGAAAGACCAAAACAAAGTTCCAATGAATACTTTTCATTGAGTAAAATAGAAAGGCTCTTTATTTTAAAAACAAAATAAAACATATGCCCCAGGTATAACTTTAATATTGCATAAAAAGTAAACTGTGGCCAATTTTTAGGTAAAGAAAATCCCTCTCTTTCCTGCCCCCCCAACACACACTTTACTATGAAAACCAAGGAAATGTCAATGCCTAGAATCAGCTAAATGAACACTGAAATGAAATGAGGCTGGTGGGGCAACAGCTAGTTCACTCATTATTTCCCAGGAACCATCGAGATTTATGATCTGACCTTACAATCTTTGCTGGATTTCTATATGAAGTACAGATCTGTTATATATACATATATATTTGATGGGTGTTTATAAAAGAATCTTAACTTGAAAATGTCTTATCATTTAAAATGATTTGCAGCTTCCTTTTCTTCTCAGGGAACCAGGGTTCTTTTCTTTTCTGAGACGACGAGGTCTCACTATTTTTGCCTGTGGCACTGCAGGCTCACATTGCCTGGGGTACCAGACTCAAGCAATCCCCAGCCTCAGCTTCCCAAGTAGCTGGGATTACAGGCGTGCACCACCATGCCCAGTTATATTTTTTTGGAACTAGGTCTCACTATGTGCTCCCGGCGGGACTCAAACTGCGATCCCTGGCCCCAGCCACGGTTTCCTAGGCTGCCGTTTACAGGCATGTGCCACCATGCCCGGCCTAGGAGCCAGGCTTCTAACAAAGCCAAGTCAAGAAGCTTTTGAGCTGGCCTGATAGGAAGCAAGCACCTAAAATTGATTGTGCACACAAAGGAAATACATCTGATGATGTATTTCTGACTATTTGCCAAAGTTAATTAGATTTTTCTGTACCTCGTACCTCCATTAACACAGATACCTGAGAGTTGACTGTACTTTGAATATCTGTACTTCTTTTAAAAGTTAACCTCAAAGCAAAGTCACAAAATCTTTGAAATCTCTGCTTCTAAGCAACTCTAACTTGAGCACTGATAATTAAATGCATTTCATTTCAAGGTTTATGTCAGATTCCTGTATTAAATAACTAACCATAAAGAAAACTTATAAAATGAAGAGAAAGGTAATGAAAGTTATTACATACTGTTTAAATTTACAAATCTCTTTGCAAATAAAACTCAAATGAGAGAAACAGAAGTAATATTGAGTATTATTAAAAGTTGTGTATTCTGGATCAATCAGAATTACTTCTAGGTTAGAAACGAATTATTTACACAAATCCTACCTTAGTGTTCTGTTCACTGGTGGCATTCTCTCATGTACTGAACTTTAGAGCTGGAAAAGGTTGGGTTTTGGGTTAAGCCATTTACTAGTTACTTGATCTTGGAAAGTATTAACACTTTGAGCCTCAGTTTTGCTATCTCTAACATGTGAAAAAGAAAAATAATGTACTTCTCTCAAGAAATTATTAAAAATATTCAATAAGCTAATATATATAAAGTATACAGCAGCAGTTTGCTATGTACAGTTATGTTTAAATTTCTCAGTTTAACAGACAGGGACTTTAAATCCTAAATAGGTAAAAACCATTTTGTTCCAAGTCACACAACTACTAAAGTGGCAGAGTCAAGTTGAAAGTCAAGTACCTTGAGTTACAGTTCAGTCACTTGGTCAACTATAGTTTGGTAAGCAGCAGTCTCTCTCTGGATTTCACTACCTCCCAAATAATTCATTCCAGGTCCTAACAACAAAGTAAAAATGTAAAGATGGGATAACTATGTATTGACTAATAGGCAAATTAAGAGGCATGCAGAGACATTGTGCAAGGGGGAATTTGTCCAGGAGGAGTTCGCTGCTACTGGCCAAGTCCTGAACTGCCATAGCTCCAATCACAGGTCGGAAGCCTCAGGGCAGTACATTCTAATCTTGATCATAACTTATCTTGGAATCTAAGGAAATCCAGGACAACAGGCTGAGCAGGAAGAATGTGATAGTTAAAAGATTGGCAACTTGTGCACTACCCTAAGATTCTCTTGCTCTTTTGCTCTGGAAAGAAAGAAGACTGGTTGGAATTGTTCCTCTAAGCAACATTTACAAATAAAAAATAAGAATTGAGAAAGAAAATAGGATGGTGATTATTTTCAGAAGTTATAACAATGATTTTACTAGAAATAATAGAAACAAGCATTGCTAAGAGATAAATGAACCAGAAAACTGGCTGATTAGATCACACATCAGTGATATAGACTAGAGACAATGATACAGACCAGGGGGAAGAATATATTCAAATGAAATGGTAAAAGTAGTAACAAGTTATAATCATTATCATTTAATCCTCTTTATCAGTCATAGCCGGAAAATCAGGAGAGCTAAGCAGTTTCCTTAATACGGACTTTTTTTTTTTTCTTTTGAGACTAGGTCTTGCTATTTTTACACGTGGAACTGCAGGTTCACGTTGCCCGGGGTACCACAGACTCGAGCAATTCCCAGTCTCAGCTTCCCAGGTAGCTGGGATTACAGGTGCGTGCCACCATGCCCAGCTATTTTTTTGGAACTAGGTCTCCCTGTGTTGCCCCGTGCGGGACTCGAACCATGATCCCTAGGCCCAGCCGCTTCATAGGCTGAAGCTTACAGGCACGAGCCACTGTGCCTGGCTAATACGGACTTTTTTTTATCTGGTCTCCCATTTCCCTCTTTTTAAAACTGAGATGCAGTTGACATGTTAAACTGCATTCATTTTAGGTATACAGCATGATATATATGTATCTAGATATAGAGATACCTCCACATACATAGAAAATGGTTACCGCAATAAGTCTAGTCAACATCCATTAATCATGGATTTCTGCTAACTAGCTAGGGAAATACCGGAATAACAGTGGAATTTTATCCTAAATATATTAATTGAGTGGAAAACAAAGAGTGGGGAGAGAGGGAGGGAAGTATAAGGAAACCAGAGATGAGACAAAGATTTTGGCAAACAGGAGAAACCCAAGAAGTAGATACTTTAAAGACAATGGTAAAACTGTGCAGGAATTTGAAATGACATGGTGATACAAAGAAGCTCCTCATGGGCAGACAGAAAGGAAAGCAATAAAATTTGGTCAGGATTAAGATGGGGAGTTTTGAAACGAAAAAAGAGGGCTTGAGACATGAAAGGAATACAATGAAGATAGCATTTCCTCTTTTGTTTTGCCCTTTTTTCTAATATTTTAAGAAGAATATTACAATTTAAAACTCTGAACATCTTTGTCAAATGGATATTACTGTTGGTAAAGAGAAGCCTAGCTTAATGAGTGAGGAACAGAAATCAGAACAAAAATTCATGCAGGCCTGGCCTCTAACACCCTTGTACATATAACCAACCATCAGATGGAGTTGAGAGGAGCAAACATATTTTGGAGCCAATTCAATGGTCTATTTATTATTTAAGCAAACTGGAAGCACACTGTCAAAAGATGGCTCTCATTGTCTAAGAAAAATTAAAACTGTAATACAAATGAAAACCCATCTAATTTGGTCCTTACGAAATTAGATGTACCCTGAATTAATTATAAATGGAAAGATACCTCAGATTTTCCAAAACACTCTGGGAATTCCTGAAACCACAAGGTTTTTATCGTTTTCCTAAAGCATTCTTCTCATACGCTTACATTTCCCAGTTTTATAAAGATCTGATGGCACCTTTGGAAACAATCAAATGTACAGGCAGCTAGAATAACTCATAGGTAAAAGGATACGGATTCTTAAAGCCAACAGAGAAGACTGTCTTCAGATTTGTGATACCAGAGTGTCCTCTGGTATCCACCCAGAAAGCTATCCACTCTGAAAGCTAAAGTGGAAAAAAATACAACTCTAGGAGATAGAAACAATTTCAGTTAAATGGAAGGCTTGGTTAACCACAGGTCAGCAAACCCAAGTTGCAGTTTAATATAAGCTGATAAGGAACAAGCAGGATGGATTCTAGAAGTGTAAACCTGATGTCTCCTAACAAGCTTGAATCCTTTTAAAGAGCTAATCAAATAGTGGGTAAAGAACCAATGCACACCACTCTACAGGCTCCTTATGTTTTTAAAAATAAAGTCCCGTCCCTCTAAGAGGCTATTAAGAAAAGCTAGTAACTACTGTGAATCACAGATTTAATAGGCAACAAACTAGGACCAATACTTAAAGTCTCTAGCACTGTACAATTTCAATAACCTAGAAAAACGTTTATTCGAACAGAAAAGGTAAAGAGTGAAAACTGTCAGTGACTCCAACTTTCTACCCTAAAGCCTGAAAGAGCTTGCTAAATAATAGATACAATAAAATTCCCTCCTCACAAAGTAAAGAAACAATATTTAAAAATATACTGACAGGCTTGAAGTTTAGTAGTTAAAACTAAAAAAAAAAAAAAAAAAAAATAGCAAGACTTACCAGAGTGAGAAAAAGGGAATATGATAAAGACTGACAAAACAACCCATGGCAAAGGGAATGCCAAATGCCAGTGAGTGCCCTCATTACAAATTTTTCTTTATGAATTCACAGAAGTTTTATGATGAACTTCATGACAGTAGAAGACAACAACATTGAAAGCTGACACTACCTTCTGCAGCATATCATTTGTCCACTGACCATGCTGCCATGGAACATTCATAACCTCAGTATGGTTCCCAAAGAACTCAGGCGTCACACTGCGATAGTATAATTATTTAGAGTGAAAAATTAAAATGGAAAAATTAAAATCCTAACTGGGCAAGGTCAGGAAGACAGTTTACTTTCCAGTTATATTAAAAAATGACTTCTGACTTCAATTTTTAAATATTCCTAGTTCATTCTAGAGTCTAAATGAAATGAACAAACTCATCCAAAAATTCTTAATGCCTTCATTTTTTGTTCATTTTTCTAAATAGCAGAGCCTCCCATTTCACCCAATTCTTCTTCTACTCCACTTTATTCCAGCTTCTAAATATTGCCTAAGAAGTGATCATGAAGAACCAAGAGTCATGTATATAACGATTTATATTTGGAAAAGAAAAGTTCTATAACTTGTCAAATTTTCTTACCTTTTTCTAAATAGACAGAAATTTAAAGTCATACAATACTTTGGTTCTGTTTGCACCACAAAATAAAAATCTAAGCTTAGAGGCTAAGATAAATCATATTTAACAGCATTATAACCTAAATCCCGTAGTTACAGCCCAAAGTGATCTTTTTTGAAATGAATTCTAATCAATAAGTAACATAAATTTATGGAAGAAGACACTAGAATGCCACATTAAAAAGAGCCCTCTAGGCTCTATCTTCACTAGGGGAATGAGCAATTCATCTGTAAAATGCCATAACCCGTCAGTTCATAACTTCAGCATGTAAAGAGTAGGCTATGAATGACTTTACAGGTAAACTTCACAGCCTGAAAGCCTAAGAAACTGTATCTGAAAAACTCTGCAGATCAATAAATAAACAGATTCTATATTTAAAAATTTTTTTAATAATATAATTATGTGTAGATAGGACCAAAGTGCTCAGAAGGGCAAGTTTACACTTTTGTGTCCATTTTGTAATCTAGTCCTCTCCATTTTGGGATTAGCAATAGGGTGCCACACGTGGTATGAAACCAGCCATAGCATGCAAGCTTGACTGAATTTTAAAAGTCAAGTGTGAACAAATATGTTCCAAGGGCATTCTAGAATTTCAGGGTGCTGCTGACCATTAAAATTCAACCTCCTAAGTATTCAAATTTAAACAGGATTTAAAATACAGTCCTCAGATCAGTCAAAAACAGCCCGATGTATTTGTCTATCAAAGAATATTATCAAGAATATATCATTTGCAAGGAAAAGTCTTATTTTACATATATATAGCAACGTTAACACCAGAATCAAAAATTAGAGGGCTTTCTAAACTACAGGATTTATGCTTCTTTTTGAATATAAAATCATACTTTGCTTTAGAATGCTGATAAGGCAATATACTTAAAGGGATAGAATACAACACTAAGAGCAAAAACCCTTGTTTGGTATTTGTTTAGGAGACAGAAGAAGAAAGGCATAGTTCGAACAGATGGAAAGTGAAGTACTGCAAAGGTATCCTTACCTGCATTAATTTTCCTTCTGCTGGAGTTATTTCAGCAACACCAGCAAACACACCTTCCAAAGTGAGATTCAGTTTTCCTGTGGGGTCCATTTTCAAGGGGATCACTCTGATAATCGCTTTCTGTTCAGCTGATCTTTCAGACTCTACCGCTGCTGCCAGTACCAGTCCTGTGTGTCCAAAGCTTGCCTGCAGGGTAGCCATCAGCAGCCAGGGCCAGAGGGCAGCCAGCTGCAGCTGGTGGCCACCACTCATGCTACCAGCTGCAGCAACGCACTTCGGCCATACATACTGCGTCCACCAGCTAAAACCAAACGCAGGCTTCTCAGATTCAGACAAATGGAGGAAAAGAAGATTTATGCTTCAGTTTCAGAAAGCCAATCGTCGTCGTTTTGGCCCTTCCTGTCTCTAGAGTATATTTCCTAAAACAGGTGTCATTTCTGATCTGGCAAGGGAAGAGGGTATTTTCAGCCCACTTCTGCTGCAGGTATGTCATTTTCTTCCATCTTCACTATGATTAGTAAAGATATCACCAATTCTCTTTGGAATTTCCAACTGTGCTTGAGGTTGAAAGTCACATCCTGAATTTTTATTATGTCAGGTCGCTGGGAGCTGGTCTTCCATATGCATCAAGTTGCCGAGCCACTAAACCCAACGTTAATGAACAAAACAAGGCAAAATAAATGACTAAGTCCATGTATCAAAGGTGAGAATGAAAAACTCCAATTCAGGAAATATAGAGGTGATCCCTTTAAGTCACAAAATTTGGTTAAAAACTAAGATCACAGGAGAATTTTTTTTTTTTAAGTGGGGGACGAGAGGTAACGACATTTCAGGCCACATCTTAAAAGATGTTCAAAGATGCTAAAACATGTATTTACAAAAGCTTCTACATGCAACTGTACTTCAGTGTAGCCAAAATTCTAGGTTCACTTATAATTAGTTGACAATTATGACTTTATAATACTTATCATGAACTTAAATACACTTTTTTAAATGTTCTACCTAAATCTGCCTGTAACTGAGGTGCTAATTTATGTCTTCACATAAAATAGGATAAAGTTGAGCATTAACCAACCTTCTATATTTAGAATAACACTTGAAAAGACTAGTTTTTCCATTATTTCTCCCAGTTAAAATTCCTATTTCTAGCTCTATTTTCCTTTCTTTCTTGGGAATTTCAGCTTTAATCCTCCCATTTGCAAATGCCAAGCACTTTCATTTCCCATGAGATGCTTTTGGAAACTATTATCCAGGTCCTATAATGTGTAATTTGCTAGGTTCATAAGTAAAACAAAGGACTATTCCTAACACGTTTTTGAATCCCGGGTTGGGGGGGGAGGGAGATAGGGGGAGTAGAGAGGTGATTAGTCTACAGGTTCCTGGAAAAGTGAAAATAAGTCTGAGTAGATCTGTACTATTTCGAGGCACACTTGCAAATGTGGGTCTCTGTACACAGAAAAATCTTACTCTAAGATTTTTAAATGCACACCCTTAAACAAATATAAATGCAATTCAACCATAAGCCTGCTGTGTTCAGAGGACAAATTAAAAAAATCTTATAAAGTCTTCAGAATAAATGCTGAGAAGTTAAACAATTGAACATGAACCTGTTATATAGATTCTTTTCTTGTGCTGAGGCAGAGGGAGAAGAAAAGAATTTCAAAAGAAATCTGCAAACCTGTTGCGCTGTCGGGCCCACTGGAATCCACAGGGATGAAACAAATTCAATTATGCTTTTACAAATCCTGCTCAAAAAAGATTTCAACTGCTTAACCAAGTACAGCTCATTCTTCCACCTTCTTACTCTGCAACCAAACCAAGTGCCCCGCACTGCAGGTAGGTGCCGAGATATTCCACAGCCTGGAAAAATAATCCATGCAGGTCAAAGGCAGAAACTTATTCCAGGGTGAGAGCTAATGTCCCCAAGAACTCTAAAAACACTTATAGAAGATCCAAAATCATTTCTGAAATGTCCTTTCTAACAAAAGTTCTTTTTCTCCCCGAAGAGCATATAAAATGATCAAATCTTGCAAGTGAAAAGAAGCAAAGTAGCAGATACATCAGCAACAATTCACTACCAGGAACACAGAAAATCCCAGAGGGAGAAGACAATATCTCTGAATCATGGATGAACTTGTAAAGTTCGGAAGGATTCGAGTGCTCCTTTTCAGAAAAGACAATTCTAGATCAACTCCCTAGAGGAGGAAGCCTGTGGTTTGTAATTGGTGTTCTAGCTCTGTCTCCCTCCCCTGGGACTGCAATCACACTCTCTACCTGCTGACACAAAGTGAGGGTGGAGCAGAGGCAACCACCCCCAATCCCGCCCCTCCTCCTGGCTGGCTTGGATGCAGGGCTGGGGTGCGCACACTCACTTAATCAGACTTGTTCTTTTGCTCTCTTTTTAGCTCCTCTACTCCCTCTACTGGGCCACAACCAAACTCTACCAACTGACGTCTCCGTACAAGCTGGGTAAGCTACCACACGTAAATCAGGGGTCACTCAAACAGATATGTAAGCTGATTATGCACCCAAAACAGCATTGATGGTGATACAAAGAAATAGGAAAAAAAAAAAAAAAAGGAAACCCAGAAGATAAAAGTATGGGAACAAGGCTTTGCAAATATAAGTTCAAAGGGATTTCTAATCTTTCTGGGTTTTAGTGTCTATAACTGGCACAAAATAAAGTGATCCTGTGCAGTAGTACTTACTGACTCAGTGCTAACCCTGGCAAGACCGTCCATTTTATGCATAGCTGTTCTTCAGCTCTAATTTAAATCAGTAGCTCTTTTCTAAAGTGTGCCTGTGTAGAGCTTTTAGAGCAAATGATATCAGAGGTCTTGAATTTTTTTTTCTTCTCCCATCTTTGTAGATGAAGTAATATAGGTCAGATCCATCCTTTCAATATAGCAAGTAAGTCTATGTCATAAATACAAGCAAAGAGGTAAAATACAGTTATTTTATGAGGAAGAAGAGTGTTGGTAGAAAATAACTAATTTTTTGGGCTAATTTCCACATTTATGAAGTATAACTTCCAGTAACCTGTATTGGAAATGATGCAAGTATTTTTAATGCTTCTAAAATTTGAATTTTCAATTCTACCAAGTTTTAGTTGACCGTGAACAGATAGTTTATTTCCTGCTGTTAGTAATTTTTCCAAAGAATATGAATACAGTTAACACTACTAAACTGTATACTTTAAAATGGTTTGGATAGTGAATTTTATGTCATGCTTCTGACCATAATTTAAAAAAATTTTAATTGTACAAGTAACCTGATCATCTGTAAAACACAGATAATAATTTTACCATAGGTTTATTGTAAAGATTAAATGGCATAATGCCTCTGAAAGCATGAGTGGCCTACCTACCTTGAACATTTTTCCCTAAAGGAAGATTTGCGGGAATAGTTTTGGCATTTTAGGCCTAATCTCTAACCTAGAGCAGAGAAAGAAATTCTAAAGTAAGTTCTTTTTTTTTTTGAGACTAGGTCTCGGTGTTTTTTTGCCCGTGAAACCGCAGGCTCTCGTTGCCCGGGGTACCACAGACTCAAGCAATCCCCAGCCTCAGCTTCCCAGGTAGCTGGGATGACAGGCGCGCACCACCACGCCCAGCTATTTTTTTGGAACTAGGTCTTGCTACAGGCCCCCGGTGGGACTCGAACCGTGATCCCTAGCCCCGGCTGCTTCATAGGCTGAACCTTACAGGCACAAGCCACCGTGCCCGGCCCTAAAGTAAGTTCTTAAATTAGTACCTCTTTTCTGTTGGATGGACATTATGTATAGAATACCAAGTACAGAACTCTAATAGCACCTTTTCTAAAGAACAAGAATGGGTCTAAATCTTTTGGAAAGAATTTTTAAATTTTCTATGATTTTATACGTTTATTTTATGTATGTCATGGAATAATATAGGCTAATGTATACTATATACATTATTATGCATCTGCATATATATCATATATGCAAGAACACCTTTAAACAAAAAGTACCCTATCAATGGACTTTACTCACCTACTCCTATGTGAAACTTGCCAAGAAATTAAGAGATACGAATCTTAAGAGTTAACACTTAGATTAACTCTTAGTCAAAGAAAGGGAAGAAAGTTACAAATGTGGTTGGTTGCTATCTCTTGAGGAAAGTCTGAGATCTAGAAATGGTAATTATATGTATCATGAACCTGAGGGCTTTGAGATACTCAGAATCAAATCAAATCAAATCATTCTATCTTGTTCATTTCACCAACACTGTGCTTATTTAGGTGACCAGTACTGACAATCAAGAGAAATTATTCTCTAGCTTCAAACTTTTAGCATTATTCTTCAGGGGTTGATATGCTATACTTCTACAACTATGTCATAAACATGCCAGCACTGTGGTAATGGAATGTCCATTTCACTGACATCTGCTACTTAATCTTAGATATAAGACAGATCATCCTTCAGGATCTATTTTCACATCTGGATCAACTAGAGTTACTGAAGACCATTCACACTTTTCTAAAAATCTAAGTTTCTATAAACATGTCCAAGAAATATCCTCATCTTTACTGGCATATTTTAAGATTTAACCTTCATTTAAGAGCACGTAAAAAAAAAGATCAGAACACTTTAACTTATATTCTTTAAAAAAAAAAAACCAGAATACATTCTCTTTTAAACTTTACTACTGTGATTAATAATCATGACTGAGTTTTTTAAGTGATGTTAACAAAACAGTAAAAACAAGCAAGACAACAAGTCTAGTTGAAACACTCACTTTATTGTTGACTGATTGAAATTTATCATGCTTAAGGTGCTGAAATACCGAGGTGCTAGTCAGGAACCTTGTTAGTATGTGTCAGATCCTATTGACTGATTAAAACTAAGATTTTATTTTACTTTTCTCCATTTTGCCCAAGTCAGTGATGACCGCTTTAGTTGATAGGTACCAGGCATGTGACTATAGCAGGAGATCCAGCTCCTTGGTTTGCTGTATTCATATATAAAAAAACTTTAGAAAGCTGATAGATTTCATTAATTAAACTTTAAAACTATTGAAACCACTCCATGCCAAGGTTCCTGCTTGACACATGTTCCTTAAAAGATATTATCTCTTTCAACACATACAAAGCTAAGAAAGGCACATTTAAGGGAAGGAGTACCACCTACATAGTGTATCAGCTTTTCAACATGACAGAAAAAGGCAAAGTCCCTTCATTTGGAAATTAGGTCTCCTCTTCACATACTCTGCCAAAATACATAGTTGGCCAAAAGATGCAGGAGTCTTAATATCATCTGTTTATCTTTTAAACTTTGCTAGTCAAGATGAATAAATACCCATCACATGGACATCAATTAGTCTAAGTGGATAGACCAAACAGGTCACTGTTCAGAACCTACTTTCATATCTAAACTGAGTCAGTGCAGACCCATACAGAGCTAATCCTTAAAAAAAAAAAAAAAAAAAAAAAACACACACACACACAAAAAAAAAACTTATCTCTGTAACACTTCTTGGCTTTGACATCATTGGGAAGGCACAGTACAATTTAGGAAATGAACTGTTACACCCACAATGGTTGGCATAGTATTTATGTCTTATCATTAAGTGACTTTTCTTTTTAATGAATTTCATATTTCTAGGCTTTCCTTTTGTTTCTATGGTGCTTATTAGGAAAACTAAAGCAGAATCTAATAAGAAAGTTCCAGTTAATTTAGAATTAAAATCAGAAATTTTCTTGCTGTCATTAGATGAGCAAGTGAGAGATCAATCACAGAAACTGGACATCCAAGATACCCCTCCCCAAAACCAGTCCCACAATTTGACTGCTCAAATTTAGACTTCTGCAAAAGGGATACGATAAAAATGTTATGTTCTATCCCACTATCTAGAATTCTCTCAGAAACTTAAACCAGATATAAGCTATTAAAAATACCTGTTACGGCTTCTGTTAAAAGGCTACTAATCAATTTCTCCCAAATTTGCACACAATAACTTACACAGATGAGGATTTATACTTATGAAATGTAAGAATCTAAAATAAGAAAACACTGAGTTAAATCTCAATGTTTTTGTTCACATATTGTACATTTTTCCTTCAAAATAAAAATATTATACATGCATCCTTTATCCGTCTATCCTGCAACATTAATAAAAATACAAAGTTTTCAAACTTTTAAATTTACTAGCATTCATAAATACAATTGTATTAAACAAGCTAAATACTTTTCTTTAGAAGATATTTGAATAAGTGATATATTAACAAAACCATCTTACCACTTAGGACAATGTATCATCAAAAATTAAAGATATAAAAACAGAAGAATGCTCTCATTAATATAAAAGAATCAGGAGCTATGAAGTGTGATGAATGGCCCAAGTCCTGATGCCTTGCTCTTGAAACAGAATGCTGGGTTAGGAAGTAAGAGCATTTCCCGGTTAATCACTTAGAAAACTAGCTCTCCCCCAGAATTTCTTCCATGGAATTCCTGACTCATTTAGACCTGTGATCTTGGTCACCTCGCACGCCTGTGTTCCTCATACATTCATCTTTAAAAGGATCACAATGTACTATGAAACAGATTGAACTTCCCACTGGAGCTGAGCTGAACACACTTTGAGTGGTAAAACAACAGGTCAGTACACACACAGAGATTATTCTCCAGTACCACAGAGGCAGTAGTTTTTAAATGCTTCTTGATTGTAACAGAAGGCCAGGACTTTTCATTTCAAAGGTATCCAGGCAAAAAATTTTTAAAAAGGCCGTTAGATGTTTAGTAGTTTGTCACAGTAAATAATCTGAACTGAACAGCTGTAGCAAATACCAACTTCCCAATTCTCAATGAACAAAATTCTCAATTAACAAACAAAAAATACTTTTTTTCCCCTTAACAGAACTGAAAAATCCCAACAGTGTGTTATGTGCAAGACTAGTCTGCCTCCAGCTACAGCTAGTGCACAATGTCACATTTGTCATTCATTCCTCACTCTTTTAATTCTTCCTCCTTTGGAAAGTGCTCCTGTTTGCAGGCTACGTCCACCAGCAGATGAAGATCTAGAAAGAAAGATTTGTTTATTCACACTTAGCCTCTCAGTCTACAGAGCTTGATATACAAGTATAATGATTAGAGGAATAAATTAGTTGTTTCACCCATAGAAGTGGCTCTAAAATTGTATTAGCTTATCTTGTAAGGAGGAAAAATAAAGATTTCCTTTAAAAAGGAAATACAGTGAAATATATTAGTTATATCATTTGATTATATTCTTAATTTGAGGATATGTCTGTACCTCTACAGCACACAGACATGATCCAAAGAGACCAAAATAAAGTTTAATCATTTAATTAAAAAGTTTCATTTCTGTGGTGTTACCAAGGTTCTTTTCATCTTTCCATTGTCTACTATTACAAATGAAAAGTTAAGGAAAACATCAAATTGATCAAAGTGAAATATATACACCAAAAGAAAATTCCTTGATACTGTATGAATACTGTAAGGATAGCTTAGTAAAACTAAGCTTATCATATTGATAAGTTCAAAAATTGTGGGTGAGGGCTGGGGATGGTGGTGCATGCTCGTAGGTGGCAGCCTAGGAAGCCAGGGCCGGGGCCAGGGATCGCGGTTCGATCCTGCTGGGTGCACGAAGCGAGACCTAGTCTCAAAGAAAATAGCTGGGCGTGGTGGCGCACGCCTGTAATCCCAGCTACCTGGGAAGCTGAGGCTGAGGACAGCTCGAGTCTGTGGTACCCTGGGCAATGTAAGCCTGTGGTTCCATGGGCAAAAATAGCGAGACCCAGTCTCAAAAAAAAAAAAAAAAAAATTGTGGGAGAAAGTGTATCCTTCCTGGAGGTCAAGAGACAAAAAGTGATTGATTAAGAATGGAAAAAATTACTTTAAATTAGCTTCTTATATTTGCATGGTAATAGCAGAATTCTTTACAATAGATGGCTAAACAAAATGTGGTATAGACATATAGTGAAATGTAATTTCCCTCAAAAAAGGATTTATTTGTTTGTTTGTTTGTTTGTTTTGAAGAGACTAGGTCTTGCTATGTTGCCCAGGATTGTCTCAAACCCACGGACTCAAGTGATTCCCCAGCCTCCCTCCTAGGTAACTGGGATTACAGGCGCGTGCTATCACGCCTGGCAAGGAATCCTAATATTAATACATTCATACTACAACATGGATGAATCTTGAATATATTATACTAATGATAGTCATAAAAGAACAAGAATCAGATTTCATGTATATGAGGTACCAGGAGTAGCCCAGCTCATACAGAGTAGAATGTTAGTTGTGAGAGATTGCAGAGAGGGTAGTTATTTTTTAATGGATATGATTTGGAGTTCCAGTTTGGCAAGATGAAAAAAATTCTGAAGATGGATGTGGTAATAGTATAGTACAATAATGTGATTGTACTGCATGCCATGCAACTCTACACTTCAAAATGCTCAAAATTATAAAACCTGCTGTATTTATAACAAAAATGACTTTTTACAGTCTAAATAATAACAATGATAACAGTGGTATCTCATATTTGTATAACATCTTTTTTTCAAGTAACTAAAATGCATTATTATAAAGTCACCTACTAAATCCTAAGGAGTAAACAGACAATGGGAGGAAGAACCTCTAAGCTACATGACCAGTAAGTAAAGCCAAGGGGTTCTAACCTTGCAGCACAATGGAAACACCTGAGGACCTTTGAAAAATACTTACACTGAGGTTCTCACTCCACACATTCTGATTTTATTGGTATGGAGTGCAACCTAGGCATCATATTTTTTTTTTAAGTTGACCAAAAGATAAAGGAGTAACAATTAATTATGATCATTTGCTAAACACCTTGGTTCCCTATCAGAATCAATATAAGCAGGCCATATGGTAACAGTAATAAATTGGAATTTTAAAAATCCCATTTTTTTTTAATTTTAAAAAGTACTAATATGGGATTCTGGAATAAGAAATTCAGTTGTAACCTTAGTGTGAAGCAGAGTAGGAATTCTTCATAGTGAGGTAAAAACTATTAAGGCAGCTATAGATCTCATATTGAAATTAGGTAAAAAGAAAAATAAGACTTTTTGACTTAAACTTGAAACACACCTCCGCCTGCTTATTTTTACGAAGCAGGCTACTAGCAGTTTTTTAGTATTTACTTTTAACTTAAACTAAACACACCTATGCCTGCTTTTTTTCCCTAGAAAGCAGGCTACAAACTGTTTATTAGCATTTTTACTGTTTACCATTAGTATGTAAACATTAGCTACCAACTTTTTTTAGCTTTTTTTTTTAAACCTAAAAAAAAACCTTTAAAACACAGCTTAAACTTTAGACAAGTTTGCCTCAATTTACCCTCTTTTAAACCTGTGGGTTTTACTATTTTTAGCTTTTTCAACTAAAATACCAAGTTAGACTATCAATGCAGACTAATTTATTTTTAACAAAATAATTTTTTAATTACTACCAAAAAAAGTAAGTAAAACTCCAATTACTTTAACATTGTCTAAAACCTTTTTTAACATTGTCTAAAGTCCTTTCCCCATTGCCTAAAAATTCTCAGTCTTTCAGACACCTAATCATCTCTCTAATGTCTAGTCAAAGTTCATCTCCAGATGCTAAAAAACATCTTTAGAGTCTGTAATCTTAAATAAAAAACAATAGCTCCCAAAAAAGGTAGGACACCCTATCAATATGGAGAAGTAGGTTAAACAACAGCAACAAAGACTTTTTCAGTGAACAAATGTCATTTATTCAATTACTTAGTAAAACTATCATATTGATAGGTTCAAAAATGTACAAGAGCACATCAGAGACAGGCATGTTTGAAATAACAATAGTCTTTATGGCTTCCTAACAGCCTCAGAATAGTTGTCTACTATAAGCAATAAACTCTTCTAACCTTACCTTAATGTTTGGGCTTTGGAATACAACTTTCTAATATCTAAACACAATAATTTATCTAAGTGAGTTTCCTTCATTAGCAAAGATGCCTATTAAGGAGTTCAAGTACAGAGACCAATCAAAATACAAAAAGACATAAATTTGCCTAATGCTAACCAGAGATTTATATGACCACTTACAGAGAACCTTACAGAGCCCTCAGAGAAGACAAGTATTTGGGGAATTACAGCAAGTCCAGCTGTCTCTCATGTTGAAAGGCCCTGAGGGACAAGAGTAATAACATCTACTTGTTTTGGGATGTTAATTCCCAGTGGGAGCAAACTCTAGGGTTTTGGGGCTATGCCTTTAACGAAATCTCATCCATAATCCAATAGCTACAAAAAACTAGGAAGTTCATTCTTAGGAGTGAATTGAACTTTGTCCTTAAAAACTCAGTTTCCCTTAACTACAGAACAAAAATCCATCAGGAAAAGTGCCAAGAGTAATATTTGCTCAATCAATAATTAAATAAATGAGAACTATTAAGTAAATAACTCTAAGAGAGTAGAGGTTCCACAATAATATTTGGGTATATTCAGTTTAGGGTAGTATCACTAGAGAAACTGGTATTTTTGATCCAAAAGATAATTCCTTAAGTCAATGTGTTTAAAGGCCTACTCACCACAGGGAAATGACTGTGCTCAACAGTTTCCTTCTAACAAAATGCACGTTATTGAAGTCAATACGAGTAACTACTCAATTCAGCTGTCGTCTTGTATTAAAAAAAAAAAATCAAAGAATCCTTGAAGTATGAGAAGATGTTCCTACTTAAACAGGTCAGACAATTTTTCAAAATAATTCTACTATAGAGGAACATTAATAAGTTTTGGGATATGAAATACTTCTGTGAATTCAAGGGATATTGAACAACATGATGACACTTTAACAGTTAATTCTAGAGTTACAGTATTTCATAATTTAGGGCAAAGATTCTACAGAAGTAATTTCATTAAATTCTCTTATTTTTAACCTTATGGGAGGGAAATTACTCTGAATGACAGTGTTGAAATGTGATACTTTAGATATTTTACATTTGGCTCCTCTTATTGAGATTTTAACTTTGGAGTTCAATATCTATCAAAATAAAAAATATTTGATCATCTATGTGAACCACACTGAGTAAGTGCCCATTTTGAACCCTCCCCACAAGTAAGTATCTTACTCTCTGAAGGGTTTTTCTGTGATCAGGATTATGAAATGATCTGAAACTAGGAACAAGGACTTTCTAATAGAAGACTGTGTCCCACCCCCAAGTAACCTTTAACCTAACCCCCAATGTAATCATGTTGGAAGGTAGGGCCTTTGGGAGGTGACAGGCCCTGAAAGTGGAGTCCTTATAAGATTGTAAGACTAGAACCCTTTAAAAAAAAAGAGATTCCACAGAACTCCCCCCTTCCTCCTGCCATATAAGGACAAAGATGATAACTATATGAACTATATCATGAAACATGAACTGTATCATGAAACACTCTTCTTTTGATCTCTCCCCCAACCATTTAAAATGTAAAAACACACTTAACTTACGGACATAGTTCACCAGCTCTTGTCCTAATAAAATGCTATAATTAAGAGAAATTTGATCAAAATAGGAAATTTCATCTCATAGAATACTTTCATAGCCTCTGTCAAAATAATTTTTCCCTTCAAAAAAGATATATAAATGTCCAACAAGTACATAAAAAGATATACAACATCACTCCTCACTGGGGAAATACAATTAAAACCACAATGTATACCACTTCACATTTGCTACAATAGCTATAATGCAATAAAAAAAATACAAGTATTGACAAAGATATGAAAAAATGGGGAAACTTGTATATTGCTGGTGGGAATGTAAAATAATTTGGCTATTGCAGAATATGCTTAGGCAATTCCTCAACAGCTAAACACAGAATTACCATATAACCCAGCAATTCTACTTCTAGGTTTATACCAAAAGAAACAGAACCACACTCGAACAAATATATGTGTATGGTCACAACAAAATAGCGAATAGGTAGAAACAGTCCAAATATTGGTCGGGCATGGTGGCTCATGCCTGTAAGCTTCAGCCTATGAAGCGGCCAGGGCTAGGGATCGCGGTTCGAGTCCCACCTGGGGCTCATAGCGAGACCTAGTTCCAAAAAAATAGCTGGGTGTGGTGGCACACGCCTGTAATCTCAGCTACCTGGGAAGCTGAGGTTGGGGATCGCTTGAGTCTGTGGTACCCCGGGCAACGAGAGCCTGCGGTTCCAGAAACAAAATAGCGAGACCTAGTCTCAAAAAAAAAAAAAAAAAAAAGAAACAGTCCAAATATTGATCTGCAAATGAATAAAAAGAAATAAAGTTCTGATATGCAAAATTATGAATGAACCTTGAAACCATTAAGCTAAGTGAAATAAGGCAGACAAAAGGTCACATATTGTATGATTTTCACTTACATGAGATATCTAGAAAGGGAAATCCATAAAGACAGAACACAGATTGGTGGGGAGCAACTGACTAAGGAATATGGGGTTTTCTTTAGAAGAGATGAAAAATGTTTTGGAACTAGATAACAGGAGAGGTTGTACAACATTATGAATATACTAAATGGCAGTAAACTTTCCACTTTAAAAGCTAATTTCATATTATGTAAACTTCACAAAATTATATTTTCCTATCAACTTGAAATGACTAGATAAAAGCAGGAAAAGGCTTTTGGAGAAAAGCAGAAAATGGCTATAAAAATAAAATTCAGAACCAAACATTTCAGTTTTTATTTTTGTTTTTTGTTTTTGTTTTTTGGAGACTAGGTCTCGCTATTTTTGCCTGTGGAACCGCAGGCTCTCATTGCCTGGGGTACCACGGACTCAAGCCATCCCCAGCCTCAGCTTCCCAGGTAGCTGGGATTACAGGTGCGTGCCACCACACCCAGCTATTTTTTTGGAACTAGGTCTCACTACGGGTCCCAGGTGGGACTCAAACCGTGATCCCTAGCCCCGGCCGCTTCCTTCATAGGCTGAAGCTTACAGGCACGAGCCACCGTGCCCAGCTCAAACATTTGTTTTTAATGTCAGAGTTTAATAATGAGATATGGAATGGTATTATTAAGAAGATGTACATAATTCTTGATTCCAACAAAACAGAACTGTACACGATACTATTTTTGTGTCCTTGATATACCTAGCACAGTACCAAATCAGGGCAGAGCAGAGATTACAATCACTAAAAGAAACCTGTGGGGTGGCTTGATTCTCAAAATGTTTAAAAGATATGTTCTGGTGGGTAATAAAAAGATTTCCCAGAGACAGTAAGCAGAAAGTGGTTTTCAGAAGTTGAGGGGCAGGAAGAAATACAGAGCTATTTAATGAATAAGGAGTTTCAGTCTTGCAAGATGAAAGTGTTCTGAGTAGGGATGGTGGCAACTGCTACAGAACAGTGTGAATGTTGTTGAACTATACACTTCAAAATGGTTAATACGGCAGACTTTATCTCATGTGAATTTAACTACAATTTTTTTTAGAAGATTTTTTTTCCCCAAGGGAAAAGTGTATCAGGAATATAAAAGGGTACCTCATGCAGGAAAAAAGCAGCTCATTTATTCATTCAACAAACATTTAACATCACAGAGAAATTATCTGTATCTGAGAAAAAGCAATGAGCAAAACAAATTGCTTGCCCCTAGAGGAGAAAAACAATAAATAGAAAGTATTAAGTAGGGACGGATAAGCACTATAGGAGAAAAAACAAAGAAAAATAATAGAGACTGAGGGAGGGAAAAACATGGTCAATCAGGTCTACTCCAGATAGGATTGTCAGGAAGTTTTCTGTGAGACACTGGCATTTGAGGAGAGAACTGAATGGAATTAAGGAACAAATAATGTATCTGGGTGAAGAATATTTCAGACAGAGAGAAAGCAAGTGTGAAGGCAGGAAAATGCTTGATGTGTTCAAACAAGAGTGAAAAAAAAAAAAAGGCTGCTGTGGCTGAACTGTAAGATGGAAAAAGAGATGGTGGTAGGAGATAAAATCAGGGCAACTACTAAGTGTCAAGTCATTCTGTCTTGAAGACCACAGTAGGGATTTTAGATTTAATTCTGTATGTGGCAGAAAGATACCAGAAACTTAAACAGAAATGATATTTGAAAAATATCACTCTGCTGAATAGAGAAGGTTGTAAGGACCAATAGTGGAAACAGGAAGACTGGTTAATGTTATTGCAGTAATCTAGATAAAAGATAGTAATGGCTTCTTTTTTTTTTTTTTGAGACTAGGTCTCTCTATTTTTACCTGTGAAACCACAGGCTCATGTTGCCCAGGGTACCACAGACTCAAGCAGTCCCCAGCCTCAGCTTCCCAGGTAGCTTGAATTACAGGCGCATGCCACCACCCCCCGCTATAGTTTTTTGGAACTAGGTCTCACTACATGCCCCCAATGGGACTTGAACCGCGATCCCTAGTACCACTTCATAGGTTGAAGTTTACAGGCATGAGCCACTGTGCCTGGCAGCAATGGCTTCTTGAATCATGATGATAGCAGGCAAAGATGATAAGAAATGGCCAGATTCCTTATCTATTCTAAAAGAAAGTTGACAGGATTTGCAGATGGAATGGATGTGAGAAAAGGAAGTCAAGGAACATTCCAAAATTTTTGGTTAAGTATAGGTGACTAAAAGCATTATTTCCTAACCTAAATACCCCAAAACAGATGACTGGATGAAAAATATGTGGTATATATCTACACAATGGAATATTACTCATCAATTAAAATTACAAATTTGATGATTTTATGATAACATGGTTATACTTAGGAGAAATCATATTAGCAGAAACAAGTCAAAAAGAAAAAGACAGGGCTGGGCATGGTAGCGCTTGCCCTGTAAGCGGCAGCCTAGGAAGCCACAGCCAGGGTCAGGGATCGCCATTTGAGTCCTGCTGGGAGCACGTAGCAAGACCCCAAAAAAATAGTTGGGTATGGTGGTATGCACCTGTAATGCCAGCTACCTGGGAAGCCAAGGCTGGGGATTGCTTGAGTCTGTGGAACCCTGGGTAATGTGAGCCTGTGCTTCCACAGGCAAAAATAGCGAGACCTAGTCTAGAAAAAAAAAGAAGAAGAAAAAGACAGAAACCAAATGGTTTCATTAATATATGGGATATAGGAGAAATTAAACAAAAGCCATGAGGAAAAGTCAAAACAAGCTAACCACCAAACTGAAGCACACAACTTGGGGCAGGGGGATAAGAGTGGGGGAACTGTCAGGGAGGGTTGGGAGGGTGAATCCCTGGGATTACAAAGATGTGAAATGCATATATAAATTTTTTTAAGGCACTATTTCCTAAAATAAGTAAAACTGAGGAAAAAGTGGCATCTATTAAGTTTGGGAGAACAACTGACATCCAAACAGAAATGCAGTGTATTTGTATAAACAATAATGTAAGCAACAGGGTATATAAATTCTAGAGGTCAGAGATAGAAACTTAAGAAATAAATTTAGGCGTCATCACTAAAAAGATGATAATAAAAGCAATGGTGGAGCTCACCTAGGTTTATAGAGAGAAAATATATCTAAGAACTGAACTCTGGACTTACCAACATTTAGTAGTCAGGGAAGATCAAGATGATTCAGTAAAATAACCTATGAACTGACCAATGAAGTTGAACAAAACCAAGAAAGGATGACGATCCAGCAGCAAAGTGAAGAAAGCACCCAGGATAGTGGAAATATTCTGCTCAAACACTATTGTGGTACATAAAATGGGGACTGAGAACTAACTGTTGGGTTTGGCAACATGACAGTCACTGGAAACCTTGAAAGAACAGTTTCAGTTGAGAAGCAAGAATGAAACCCTGATTGAAAAACCTGTTTGAAGTAAAGCTATGCTTTTAACAGAGCTGTTTTTGAAAGGGAAAAAGAAAATGGAATAATAGACATATGAATGAAGGAAAGGTGAAAGGAATTACTTTTATTTATTTATTTTGAGACTAGGTCTCGCTATTTTTGCCTGTGGAACCGCAGGCTCTCATTGCCTGGGGTACCACGGACTCAAGCCATCCCCAGCCTCAGCTTCCCAGGTAGCTGGGATTACAGGCATGCGCCACCATGCCCAGCTATTTTTTTGGAACTAGGTCTCACTGCGTTGCCCCAGCAGGACTCGAACCACAATCCCTGGTCCCCACTGCGGCTTCTTAGGCTGCCGCTTACAGGCATGCGTCACCATGCCGGGCCCAGGAATTACTTTTTTCTTTTCTTTTCCTTTTTTTTTTTTTTTGAGACTAGGTCTCGCTATTTTTGCCTGTGGAACTGCAGACTCACATTGCCCAGGGTACCACAGACTCAAGCAATCCCTAGCCTCAGCTTCCCAGGTAGCTGGGATTATAGGTGTGTGCCACCACACCCAGCTATTTTTTTGGAACTAGGTCTCGCTTCGTGGCCCCTGTGGGACTCAAACCAGGATCCCTGGCCCTGGCTGTGGCTTCCTAGACTGCCACCTACAGGCATGCACCACCATGCCCGGCCCTTATTTTATATTCTTAGTATCTTCATTTTACAGATGAGGGAACTGAGGGTCACTATAGGTAAGTAAATATGTTCAAATTTACTAAAGTAAATGGCAGAATCCAAATTTTAATTTAAGGTTTTTTTTGTTTTTGTTTTTAGCACCAGATGCTTTCTTCCTATGCCATACTACTTCCAACAGATAATATTTAAATGTTATATTCACTTTAGTTAAGGTCTCCTAATGCTACAGGATCTTACATATAGCCATGCTTCCACAGTCCTACTGTTAGGTTAAATTCTATCAAGGAAAAATAATTTACAATTTTATGAATTATATTTCTGCTGACATTTTCATTACAAAAGTTAATTTTTTAACAGAGGTCTTAGCTTAATCATGTTATTTGCTCCCTGCCCCTAATAAAATGAAAAAATGATTAGATATCATAACTCCAATATTTCATGACTGTTATGTTTCACAGCTTGAAGCCAAGTTCAATTAAGACTCATCTATCAACACCACCAACCAAAGAATAAGACTACTTGGAAAAACAAAACAACACAGGAAAAGTTAATAATCATTGTGCTAATTAATTTTATCAGTTACACTTATAACCCTACTATGCAGTAAAAGAGAGGAAATTATTGTTTTAACAGCAAGCATCAGAGTTCCTCTTGGGAAGGTACTATCTTCCTTGAGGAATGTATCTTGACAGGTTGTTTGCTTGGGGAAGTTGGAACTTCAAGGACATTAGGAAATAGAAGAGATACCTAACCTTCTCTGCCTAAATTAAGACACAGAATTCAGGAACTAGAGAAACAACAGAAAAAAAGAGAGAGAGAAAAAAAAGAGAAACAAGAAAGATAAGTTAGGACTGATACAAAGAAAGAAGACAATATGATGACCATATGGCCTGTGGTCATATTGACAAGAAAGGTGAGAAAGTGGTGGCTGAAAGACTTTTAAAAAGGACAGTTTACAGTTCACTTAAAATTTATAATATTTTACATGCAAATAGTTTCTTCTCCCTATATGGAGTGCTAAACATACATATGACTAATGTAAATGCTTGGGGGAGGGGAGAAATAAAAAAAGAAGGTTAAATTCTGCATCTTCTGGTATGGCATAAAGCAGAAAGGAAAGATCTTTAGAAAGTGAGGAATGAAAAAGCTGGAATGAAGCCAAAGTAAAACTCAAAAATAAAATTCACGATTGATCCCTAGAAATTCTCAGAAACACTGGAAAAGCATTTTTGGTACAGGATGTGGGATGAGGTGAACTTGAGTCAATCATATCTAAATCTCAAAAGTCAGGTTAATATCTGGGATATGAACATATTTTTTTTTCAAAATATTCATTCTATTAGTCATGCCACAGGAATAAAGTATTTACATTATTTTTAGCATTTTTATTTTTCAACTTAAAAACTCTAGAAAAATACAAAAAGGGAGTGAAAATATCCCATAATCCATAGTGTATAATCCCATACAAACTAAGAATTAAAAAAATCAATACCTCCAGGTTTATTCTCCCAGAGATAATCACTATTGTATTTTTTTATCATATATTTTAGATACTTTTCTAAAACTGGACAGTATATACTTTTCTTTTTTTCTTTCTAGAAAGGGGGTTGGGCTAAAACTTGATTCAGTCACTTAATATTCCACCTTTCCAGGTTGCGTATTTCATTATTGTGTATTTCATTACATGATTTTACCCTAATTCATCTAATTCCATATGCTCAAGCAATTATACTTTTTCTTAATTCTATTACAAATAATGCTACAATGGCCGGGCATGGTGGTTTGGGACTAGGTCTCACTGTGTTGCCCCAGGCAGGTCTCGAACCAAGATCCCCAGTTCCAGTCATGCTCCACATGCTCCAAAGGCTGGCGCTTACAGGCACGTGCCACCGTGCCTGGCTTCACATTAATATAATTTTTAAAAATTTTACAGGTTTACCTTTTTCTTATTGGCTTGTAGGAGCACTTTTGTCTTATGAATATAACACTTTGTTTCATATATAAATATTTTATCTTAGTCCACATAACAGGCTTCTAGTAATCTTCAAATATTTATTCTTCCTTTACATCATCATATTGTTTAAATAGGTAAATGGTCCCAAGCTAAAGACTATATTTCCAAGCTCCTCTGCAGCTAGTTTGACTATGTAACTGAGCAGAAGTGATGATAATGTTCATAAAAGGGATATTTACAACAGCCTATTGGCTGACATATGGAGATAGTGGGAAGCCATCTTTAACCATGAAACATTTGAAGGTTAGTAGTGAAAAATGAAGTGGTCACATCAGCTTGGACAGCTTATATGCAGACTGTATTATGAGAGAAAAATGAACTTCTAAATCCTTTAAGTCACTTGTTTTGTTACAGGAATCCAGCTTAAGTGAACTAATTGTGGAATTTGGAATCTAGATGTCTACTCACTTCCTGTTTGGATGATTCTGTTTGCATCTTTTCCCAGTCTGCTTACTTTCAAACTACATGCCTCCTGCAATCAGCCTACAGAAAGGATTTGCTATTTTACCCACTCCAGAAATCTCTGCCTTTTAACTAGCATTTTAAAGACTATTTCCATAGAACTGCATTATTGGTTGAAAATCTGGGTCAATTATTTTTCTATTTGTTTTCCTTGTCTTCTGTATTTTTCATTCCTTTCTTCTCCCCTTTCTGCCTTCTTTCAGATTGAGCTATTACCCTAGAAATTACAATACGCATTCTTGATTCACCAATGCTCAGTTTTTAACCAATATCTTCACTGCAGTTTCCTTCTTCCTGAAGAATGCCCTGTAGAATTTTCATTAGTGCATATCTGCTGCGGATTATGCACTGAATTTTTTATCTAAAAATATCTTCATTTTATCTTTATTCTTGAAGGATCTTTTTGATGAATAATTTTAGGATTGCAGTTTTCTTTCAGTATTTTGTCCAATTTCTCTAAAAAGAGTAGCACCAACTCTATGTGCCTAAAATAGCTCATTCTGGGCGCCTACAAACCAAAAGGAAAAATTGATACAGTGTCATACTTCACAGTACCTTCAAGTGTGCTCAGGATAATGTCTTTAATGTCCATCTACTTTTTTTCATGGCACAAGTTAAGTGCATTCTCTCTTGTTCTATAGCCTATTACTAAGAGAATAAGCATATCTATAATTGCAGTGTCTTTGGCATGTGAAGACAGTTATTAAATTACCTTTCATGTTTACCTTTTCCAAGTTAAATAACCCAAATTTCTTTGCCTAAATATGCTGTCTTTTTGAAAGCTCAATCTTTTTACATGTGATATTGGGAAAATAACTTTACATATCTTACAAAGGTAAGAAAAAATATTGAATTATATTTAATAGCAATATGATAAGTAAAAGACAATTAGAAATAATAAATTAAGACTCAGAAAAATCATATTATCATGGTTCTATTTCTAACATTCGAAGATGCACTAATCCTTACCAGGAGATTTTCCTTGCTGTGAGTTGCTTCTTCGCTCTCTGTATCTGGCTGGAGTAGATAAACCTGTATCTTTACTAGCCTTGCTAGCTGTCCCCATTTCTGAAACAAGGAATCCCATCTGTTCTGAAGGCAAGATATTCTCTGGTGGACTGGTCTGGCATTTTATATTGGCATCCACCTAAAATAGTAAACCAAACTCATCATTCTGAATTTCCACCTGATCCTAAACATCTACTAAAACTTAAGATATCTTATCAGAAGAGTTATATTATAGAAACATGATCCAACACACATGCTTGTAAGGCTTTCCACCTCTATGAATTAAACTACCTTTATCATATGAGAGTATATTCATCAATCTACTATAATATATATAATGCGAAATATATTTTTAAAAACCTATGGAAAATATTGATGAAATGAAACTCATTATTTAATGCTTAGGCAGAGAAAAATAAGAATTCCTTATAGAGTAATAATTTAACAAAGCATATTTTATATAAACTTGTGCAATTCCTTTCATTTTCAGTATACTTTCTCAGTTTTTGCAACTCTCACACCTACATACGCAGATTCCAATTATTGTATGATACTATCACAATAGCTTCAAATTTTAATGAAATATTTAGTATGTGTCAATCACTACAGTAAGTGTTTTACATTATCTCATTTAGTCTTCGTAACAGCTGGCAATACTTAGTTACCAGGTTGTAAACTAAATCAAAGAAAGAAAAAAAATGATACTACCTTTCATTTTGTTGAGTTAATCTGAATATTTGGTAGTATATTACCAATAAATAAACCATTAAAATGTTAATGGAGCTTAAACTAAGATCAGAGGAAAATGTACCTTTGATTTTCTCTGTGAGTATAAAATTCATACACATGCACATTTTTACAACTGGTTAATAATACTATTCTCTTTTTTTGCCTTAGCATTCCTTCCATCAGATTTCCCCTGTTGTTGGTGATACTGGAATAACCACAGGAGTGATCCTGTTGGATGATGTCAGTGGGGGTGTAAAAACCTTACTAATTTTGTACTCCTTTTCTTAAAGAGGACCTCAAAATTGTGTAAACTTAAGCCTCTACAGAATCTGTCTTTCTTTAGAGATATGAACTTCATTCTCAGAGTTCCTAAGCTTTCTTTGTTTTGTTTGTTTATTTGCCTTTGGGTGCCTAAGCTTTCTTTGGATGTCAAATCTCTATTTAGGAGATCAACTTCTGAAATAGTCTATTTCTTGATATGTTTATTTTTAAAGTAAAATTATATGATGAAATAAGGCTAGGAAGTAAAAACATGGCTTCTCAAAGCTGTGATGTTCAAATAATTTTTAAAGAAAAATTAAATGTGTGAATGCAATTTTAAAGTATAAAATCTAATATTTTTGGATATGACTAAGAATGAATAAAGACAGGTTTTGTGTTTTCACAGGTGTATTTGATAGTACACTTGATCTTAGCCAAAAGGCCAAGAAGCGATCCACAGGTGTATTTGAAATAAATGGGCTTATCTTTGTACTACTTAATTTACAATATTATTTTTCAAACATAATATACAAAAATCTCAACAGCTGGATTCAAAAAAGGACAATGAGTTGATAGAAACTTTAAGACATTTGGATCTAAAATTAGAGTAAAAAAGAATGCATTAAAAAATGCTAAAAAGTTACCTTGGGAATCTCTAACAATGGAATTTTCTGTTCCACCGAAAAGAAAAAACCCCAAATAAGAAAAATCTATGTATCAGGCTACAATTAAGAATAAAATAAAGCAGGAAAAAACTACTTAATTCACAAAAAGTGACTTTAAATTGAGTGTACTTTTTTTTAGAATAATTTGAATGCACTTTTATTTATTGAGAATCATTCCTTTTTTGTTTACAAGCTAGTAGCAATAAAGTAGCCTCTAGAGCCTGGCACGGTGGCTCGTGCCTGTAAGCTTCAGTCTATGAAGTGGTGGGGGCTAGGAATCGCCATTTGAGTTCCTCCAGGGGTCCGTAGGGAGACATAGTTTCAAAAAAATAGCTGGGTGTGGTGGTGCGGGCCTGTAATCCCAGCTACCTGGGAAGCTGAGGCTGGGGATTGCTTGAGTCTGTGGTACCCCGGGCAACGAGAGCCTGTGGTTCCACAGGCAAAAATAGCGAGACCTAGTCTAAAAAAAAAAAAAAAGTAGCCTCTAGAATGTCTCTCAAAGTAGAGTCAGAGTTATACTTTAGAAATGCAGGTATTTTTATTACTATTATTTGTTTTTTTAGAGACTAGGTCTTGCTACGTTGCCCAGGGTTGTCTTGAACCCATGGATTTAAGTGATCCCCAGCCTCAGCCTCCCAAGTAATGGGTTTATGGCACATGCCACCACACCCAGCTAAAAATGCAGGTATTAGTAAAGACATTCAACATAGTATGCTCACAAGTCAAATTAGAATTCAAAATCTTGCTATAAGAATTATGAAAAGACCTCCAAACATTTTTTCACCTCCTTGCAATAAATGGCTATGGAAGTCTTGATATTAGTTGTCAGATAAACCATCCCATTCCTTCTAAGTAGTGGCATTTTTCAAACAGGAACACCTTGTCCACCTAAATTTAGGTGGGGAAATTTAGACAGGAAGCAAAACTCGAAATGCTTTCAGCATAAAATAAGTTTTATACCACAATGTTCAATCAGACTGTCTCTCTAGATTTTGACTTTGGACTGTAACATAATGAGAAGAATGCCTGAGGATTAAGGTTATTTCTTTCTGAATCTTTTGTGTGCTAAACCAATGGGACATGATCCTTCTGGAAAGAATAATGAGTTAGTATTAAATAACAGTAAAATCTGGACAAACTCTCCACTAGAACAGTCTTTTTAACATGAAGCCCAAGATACTGTGAGCTTTATTAATAATTGTTATTTGCCTCCTTACCTGGTGTGAGCTGAATGGTAGCCCTTCCTGTACAAATACTACTGAAGATGGAGATGGATTATGACTGAGCTGCTCCTTCAGTTTGACATGAGCTTGTTGGATGGCTGCAGATTCCTGCATTGTAGTGTTTTCAACAGGTTGAGCTGTGTGGATGGTATAGATGTACTCAGGTGACTGTGGTAGAGAGCAGGTAATTGCTTGTTCTGTTCCAACCACAAAAGATGTAATATCTGAGCCTACAGGAGTAAGTGGCTCCAGCTGGCTAGCCTGACTTGTGGAAGATGGGTTGCTGTTGTTTGAATTAGTTAGAATATGTTGGCCTCTGTTAGACTGAGATGTTGGGCACTGATTCTCAACAGGCTCCACCTTTACCATCTCCAATTTAGGGGAGGAATGCAACTCATCTACTATCTGAAAAACAGCCTCTAGGTTTACTTCTGTCTTTTTATTTTCATCAGTAGCACCGCAAGGCCAACTAGAAGGCAGAAATTCAACTGGATAGGAGGATTGCATTGGAGGATTCTGAGAAAAGAGAAAATAGGACTGTTTGGATAGAAAATCAAATATGAGATTATGGAGGAAAGCAACAACATTTAGGCTGATGAGTGCTGAATGCAAATAGATCAAACTTAAAGCTAAAGCTAAGAAAATCTGAATGCCTATCAAGTTTTCAGCAGTGGTACTTTCAAGTTACTGTTAACATTTACTTAGCAACTATTATATGTTAACCACTATGCTGCTTTAATACTGAACTGGAACAATAATTCTCAGGATCAAAGTTTACAAAATCAAAAGGTTACAGCACCCGAGTACTTGTTTGCTGATAAAATGTCTATGAGCCAAATTCTTTCACAAATGTTGACAAGCAAAAAATATCATTTGTCTCTTTCATGTACTGTTTAAGGGATGGAGTAAGGAAATTTCAAACACAGGATGCTAACAAATCCACCAATAGTTCTATAGATTCAAGAAAAGTTACTAATATTCTGTTAATTATTTGAGAAAAAAAATGGATGGAAGACTGAATGCCTTTGGTTCCTAAAATTGTTTCTTTTTAATAATGAAACCATACACCAAAATAGCTGTCACTTTTAGATTAATATATTGAAGATGCATTCTCTTTTATATATTGTTTTTGCACAGAGTAGGCTGATGCAAAACGAGAACATGAAATATTGAGGAATAACAATAAAATATCTGCTAAATTGAGTTGTCAAATGCAAAGCTGTGTCCATAATAGGCATTCAGTATAGGTTGACCTTATCAGATTACATACATAAAATACAAAGTTATGATTAAATAAAACATGCCATGAGTCTACATTGCCAAACACACCACTAAGATTGTGTCAATGATCTAAAGCCAAAAAATATAAATTTAAATGATCTAAGCATCAAATTACTTTACTATAGCCAACAGCATCATTTACTTACTTCTTTATATATGGCACGCAAAGTGCTTACTATGTACAAAATACTTTTCATACATTATTTCATTCAGTCCTCACAAGAGGTCAGGGAAATATGATAATCTCCATTTCTAAATGATGAAACTAAGGTTCAGGAAACTTCATAATTTATCCAAAGTCACAATAAAATAACTGACAGTCAGATTTCAAACCTAAGTTTGCATGACTGAAGAGTTCTTAAATATTACAATATACCAACCATTCACACATACTGTCACCAATATCTACAGTCTAACTCAACTAACTAAACATATCCAAAATGGTATTTGAAATACTTTCCCTTTAATTTCATCTTAAAATTATATACAGCACTCAGCTCTATTTTCTTTTAATGAATATATATATTGTCTATGTAGTAAAAAAGGGTTTTAAATGACTTATTTAAAATATAAACATAATAGAGATTATAAAAACTGCCAGAGCATCTCTAGTATGATCCAGGGGAGAGTGTCTCAATCACAAACAAGAGCATCTAAATTGTGGGACAAGGAATAGACTAGGCAATCTGATAGACTGATAATCTGCCATTAAAAATATCCAACTAAGTCCCTTGATTTGATTCTATACTCTTTAAACAGATTAACAGATTTTCTTTTTAAAAAAGGAGGAATGTTGGGCCGGGCACGGTGGCTCATGCCTGTAAGCTTCAGCCTATGAAGCGGCCGGGGCTAGGGATCGTGGTTCGAGTCCCACCTGAGGCCCGTAGTGAGACCTGTTCCAAAAAAATAGCTGAGAGTGGTGGCGCAAGCCTGTAATCCCAGCTACCTGGGAAGCTGATGCTGGGGATTGCTTGAGTCTGTGGTACCCCGGACAATGAGAGCCTGCGGATCCACCGGCAAAAATAGAGAGACCTAGTCTAAAAAAAAAAAAAACCCAAAAACGGAGGACTGTTTCTTTAAGTACTGGATTGCACTATAAGATACTTTTAACAACAGAAGCTATGCCAGTGAAATGACATCTTAGGCAATCACATAATGCAATCTTCAAGCAATTAGAGCACAAACCCAATGTAGAGCACAAAATTTAATCTTATCCTAGAAATATCAGTCTGTTATATTTAAATCATAACAATTGTTTCCAAATAAAAGATAATTAATCTATTGTATTTACAACATGAAAGAGATCACCACTTAAATTTCTCATTTTTCACATTTTTTTCTCCTTTTAAAAAGTGCATTACCTGTATCATGTTAGAAGATTCATTTGACGACTTAAATATATTCAGAGTTTGTATGGTATTCATTTTACCATGTAAAAGCCTATAAGGACACTGTTAAAACCTTCAGCAGCAATGGAAATATTTTCTATCTGTGCTGTACAATTTGGCAGCTGCTAGTCATAAAAGATTACTAAGCACTTCAAAAGTGGCTAGTGTGATTCAGGAATAAACTTTAAATTTTACTGAAGTTTAACTAATTTAAATTTAACAATTTAAATTTAAATTTAATAGTCACATATGACTAGTGGCTGCCACTGAATAGTACAGGTTAGAATAAACTTTTTGGAATCGAGAAAACCTAGGTTACTAAATAAAATAATACACTTTGAAACTCTGTAAGGTCAATAATGTTGGACATAAAGCACAGAGGATATCCAGGCATGCTCCAAGATTTTTACCTGGAAGTAGTTGCAGTGGGCATATGAAGAGGCAGTGGGAGTGACACAACTACTTAGAGCATCCATATGGGTAGAAGGAGAACAGCACTGTAGCACAGCTGGAACAAATTCAAACATAAAACGCCATCAACCATAATAAACCTTTGCAGCATTTAAGACACTCTCTTCTTTGAACTTGGAAAGAAAAAATTCAAGTTTTCCTTTGTATACAAAGGGTACAATATAAGTACATTTGACCAAATTAGGAGCTATTACTTGTTGAAAACAACAAAGCAATTTTAAAAGTTTTTGTCTTTACAACCAAACATTTATCCTTATTCATCCTGTTGAAAGTATCAGAATATTCTTGGAATTCCTTAATAATGGTTATAATCATTTTAACAGAAATAGCCATTTGAAGGAGGGTATGAATTTAAGGATAAAAGAAATATACTCTCCAAGTGTTACCAACAGTAAATGATGCATTCAGTGAAAATTATTCAAAAAACTGTTTTGACCATTTAGACACACCAGACTGCCTGGCTTTGGAGGCCAGCTCCAAAATTTCAATAGCTGTGTAAACCTGAGCAAGGTTAATCTCTGTGGGTCTCAGTTTCTGTATCCTATTAAAATAAAGGTAATAAATATTATTAACCTACTATGGTTGCTATTAAGAATGATGAGTTAACATGAATAGTGCCAGCAGATAGCAAGCAATAAATGTGAACTGCTACTCTTCTAACTAAAAGAACATTTTCCAAACTTTCTCTTTATAAATAGGTCACCCTGAAAAGACTGAACTCTTTGTACTGGAATAGTTATAGATTCAGCCTTAATATTAACTCTCCTCTTTTCCAGAAAAAGAATCTCCAGAAAAGTGGGAATCAGTTACATCATCACACGTTTGGATTAAAGAGGATCACACTGACTGAGCACTATCATGGTAGAAGCACAGTATTAGGTGCTTTATACATATTGCCTCATTTAATTCAAACAACAGATATATGAGGGTGCTAACATTACTTTATAAAATAAGGAAACTAAAGCTCAGAAATGTTTAATAATTTACTGAGAGTCAAAAGTGACAAGTCAATAATCAAATTCCAAAGCACATGTTCTTTAATGTACCACAACACTTCTGTTTCTAAACCATCCTTCTTCCTAAAATGTAATACTTAAATTTTATTAGAACTCCATTTGTTGAATGTTTTTAAGGGCACCTTTATTATAAGGTGGCACTTTTATCTCTTTATGCCTACATTTCTCATACTTTGAATGTGCTAATAAAATTACTAAGTAATTTTTTTTTTTTTTTGAGACTAGGTCTCCCTATTTTTGCTTGTGGAACCACAGGCTCCTGTTGCTTGGGGTACCACAGACTCAGGCAATCCCCAGCCTCAGTTTCCTAGGTGCACGTCACCACGCCCAGCTATATTTTTTTGGAACTAGGTCTCACTATGTGCCCCCAGCGGGACTCGAACCGTGATCCCTGACCCCAGCCATGGTTTCCTAGGCTGCTGCTTACAGGCATGCGCCACCATGCCTGGCCTACTAAATAATGTTTCCTTAACTATTGAAAGCAGACAGGTAAGGTAAGAACTGTAAATTCAGCCGGGATGGTGGCTCGTGCCTGTAAGCTTCAGCCTATGTAGCGGTCGGGGCTAGGGATCGCGGTTCGAGTCCCGCCTGGGGCCGGTAGCAAGACCTAGTTCCAAAAAAATAGCTGGGCGTGGTGGCACACGCCTGTAATCCCAGCTACCTGGGAAGCTGAAGCTGGGGATTGCTTGAGTCTGTGGTACCCTGGGCAAAAAAACACCGAGACCTAGTCTCAAAAATAAACAAACAAACAAATAAAACTGTAAATTCATTGAAATGTTTGCCTATTCAAAAGAGACTTGATTTTTATGTTCTAAGTTCATAAAGATATAGTAGAAATAAATATTTTCTCATCCTATCATGTGCAATTTTAGGCATAAATTTGCACATGAAAGGAAAAACTTGAAATAGAAGTTTAGTTCATTTATAAATATGAAGGCTGATGCTTTCTGAATTATATCATGTTAACAGTTCCAGGGATTTAAAAAGTTAGAATGCTAAATGAAATTCAAATTATTGTTACTTCTAATACAGGTTAGGGAAACAGGTTCTTACATTTTCTCCTTTGGAAAGTATTCAAATGTACTTAAAATGTTCTGGACTTAAATTTGATTTCCCAGGAATCGGGGAAATAAGCTGAATCCACAAAGTGCAATACCAAGCGAAGAGTCTGGAAGACCCCAGAAGTTTTTCCTAGAGTTGTAACAGCTAAGGAAAACCTGGCCCCCTAGTGGCAAGAAGAGAAGTCACCAAGAGTTGCAGGTTTTCTTCCCGTAACTATAAACCAGTATTTCCTTATGAAAAAAATCAGTGAAAGTTATTAGCTTAATTTTTCTAATACTGACATGTTCCTATGCCACTGGTTTTACATATTGAATGGTTGTTAAAGTATACTTTAAAATACATTTCTTGAAGAAATAAACCAGGGTAAATAACAATAGCTGATTTGATATTTAGGAAACAGCAAAATAGTGAATGCCTTTTAAAGTGTCCAATAATGTCCAATATCAAACGGAAAGTAGAAAGATATTTGCATGAAGAAAAGGAGCTGAATAAAAATCCAAAAAGTTTCCTCAATGGCTGTTACTTTACCAGTGCGGTCCTATTTTATAGAGTCAACAAAATAAAGCAAGGTAAGCTTACTGAATATGAAAATCTAGCTATAGAAATGCAACAATGTGCATAGTAAAAATTAATCCAGCATGTACTGGAGTCTATAAAACACTACATCTATAAAATTGAGTTTGTCACTATGCCTTATGACACATTTATTTGCATAAAGCTCTTTCAATGTAAATTGCAGACAGAACAACAGAAAATGGGCAGAATTATATTTCAGACGTAAATATAAGAATTTAAAACATTTTTAAGAGTTGTTAAAAAAATTGGGGTTACTAAATTTTATCTAAGGCAAAAAATGTTTACTCACATTGCTGATTAGGAAACCAAGTTCACACACTTTATCCTATAAAGGTATGGCAATTACGTGATTAAAATGCTTTGGATTTGAGGCCGGGCATGGTGGCGCATGCCTGTAAGTGGCAACCTAAGACGTGGCCGGGGCCAGAGATCGCGGTTCGAGTCCCGCTGGGGGCATGTAGCGAGACCTAGTCCTGAAAAATTAGCTGGGCGTGGTGGCGCACACCTGTAATCCCAGCTACCTGTGAAGATGAGGCTGGGGATTGCTTGAGTCTGTGGTACCCTGGGCAACGTGAGCCTGCGGTTCCACAGGCAAAAATAGCAAGATCTAGTCTCAAAAAAAATACTTTGGATTTGAATCTATTCAAAAATAGTGCACTGTCGACACTAAGAAAATGCCGGGCATGGTGGAGCATGCCTGTAAGCGGCAGCCTATGAAACCGAGACCAGGGATCGCGGTTCGAGTCCCGCTCGGGGCAATGTAGTGAGACCTAGTTCCAAAAAATAGTTGGGCGTGGTGGCACACGCCTCTAATTCCAGCTACCTGGGAAGCTGAGGCTGGGGATTGCTTGAGTCTGTGGTACCCGGGACAACAAGAGCCTGCAGTTTTGCCGGCAGAAATAGCGAGATGTAGTCTCAAAAAAAAAAAAAAAAAAAAAAAAAAAAAAAAAAAAAAAAAAAAAAAAAAAAAAAAAAAAAAAAAAAAAAAAAAAAAAAAAAAAAAAAAAAAAAAAAAAAAAAAAAAAAAAAAAAAAAAAAAAAAAAAAAAAAAAAAAAAAAAAAAAAAAAAAAAAAAAAAAAAAAAAAAAAAAAAAAAAAAAAAAAAAAAA
>PVHY01014147.1:0-39258 GCA_004024945.1 Uropsilus gracilis
GCGGGCTACAGCCCAACGCAGCGCTCCAGAGCAAGCAGGGCGCGAGCCGACCCCTCAGACTCCTCTCTTCGGCCACTCGGGTGGATTACTCGTCGCTCGACCCCGGCCCCCCGCGCGCCCCGGCGCAGCAAGCCCGGGAGCACCGAATCCACGAACACGCCCTTACGTCACCTGAGAGAAGCCCTGTGATTGGCCGTATCCGACGGCGCCCTAACCTTTCCCAACGGGGTTTGAGGAGCCCGGGGCGGGACGAGGGCGACCCGCGAGTTCCGGTGTCGTGGCGTTGCCCGGCCGGCCCCGGCGAGCATCTATCCGCCGCCCTGCTGTGGGCTGCGCCCACACTCTGAAACCGGACCCGTCCCGCGGGCTGCTGTTCGGGCCTGGCGCACAAGGTGGTGTGTCTCGCTCCTTCATCCCGTCAGTCCTCTCGTCGGCCTTGTTTCTACCCAGCAGCCGGCGCGCCCCAGCCGCCTCTCGAGGTAGGCCCTGCTGCACAGGGGGCGTGTGGCTGAAGTATTGGTGACCAGCCCGGGAGACAGCGGCTGGTGGTGACGACCAGCTCAGAATCCGCCTCATAGAACCCGGGAAGAACTTGCCCCGCTCGGGATGAAGACTGGGATGATCTTTTCGAACTCCCGAGTCACCCTTGACAGGACACCTTAATTGGTGACACAAAATATTAAAACATCTTCCTACAACCAGTAAATAAGTTACCAGATAAACTATCGTTGATATTCAATTCATTGTGAAAGGAAGCAAACTCAGGGTGAAACTGGTGGACGATCAATATGGAAATTCCCGCCAAAAGCCAATTTCAAACCCACACATTTGCTCTTAATTATGGTTTTCAATTAAGGATGAAACCCTGATTTCATCCTTAATTGAATACTCATAGATTGGAGTTCCCCCTCGTAGCTGGGTTAGTCTCTGAAAAGTCGTCTTAAACACAACGGGATAAGCCATTGAAGGGTTTTGTGTAAGGAAGTGCTGTCATATTTCTTTTATTTTTTTAATTTTGGGGTTACATCTTTATTCCTCCATCTGTGCACGTTCCACTCACCTTCCACTAAATCACCCAGTTAGTAACCCATCTACCCCAGCCCCCCTTTTCTTCCCTTCACCTGTTCCCCTGGTAACCGGTAAATTGTTTCTCCAAGTTCAAAATTTGTTCCCATTGTATTTTGTCTGGTTTTTTTTTTTTTTTTTTTGGTTGTTGTTGTTACTGTTGTTACTTATGTTACATAGTGAGTGAAACCTTCCAATATTTCACTTTCTGACTTATTTCACTTAGTGTAATCATCTTGAAGTTCATTTGTTTTGTTCCAAAAGACATTTTCATCTTTCTAATAGCTGTGTAGTATTCTGTTGATTGCATTAAGTATATATTGAATATATAGATCCGCAGTGTATTCATTGTGGCAGTCGTGAACAGTGCAAACTATGATTGTAGATGTATGTAGCTATTAAGAGTTTTCAAAGATTTTTGGATAAATAACCTGGCAGGGTTATTGGTGGACCACGTAGGATTTCCATTTTTATTTTCTTAAGTCTCCATACTGTTTTCCATAGAGGCTTTACAAAATTGCATTTCCACCAACAGTGAGTGTAAGTTCCTTTTTCTCCACATCCTCACCAACTTTGTTGTTCTCATTCTTTCTGGTACAACTAATTTTCACAGGAGTGTGGTGATATCTCACTGTGGTTTTGATTTGCATTTCCTTTATTATAAGTAATGTTGAACAATCATGGGATATATTTGTATTTCTTTGTGTCTTATTCCCTTTAACAGAGTCATAGTTTTCAACAGAGTTTTCTTTACCTCTTTCTATGTTTACTCCCAGATATTTTGTTCTTGGTGTGACTGTAGATGGGATTGTTTTCCTTATATACTTTTCTTATTTTTTTTTTTGGAGACTAAGTCTGGCTCTGTGGCCCAGGGTAGTCCCGAACCCGTGAACTCAAGTGATCCCTAGTCACAGCCCCCCAGGTAGCTGGGATTACAGGTGTGCACCACCATGCCCATCTATTTTTTAGAGACTAGGTCTGGCTATGTTGCCCAGGGTAGTCTCGAACCCATGAACTCAAGCGATCCCTGGCCTCAACCTCCCAGCACTAGGATTACACCTTTCTTCTGATACGTGTATCTGTCTTTGTATTGAAACGCAACTCATTTTTGTGTCTCAGTTTTGTATCTTGCTGAAGCCATTACCCCAACATGGGCAGTGTATTTGTTTATAAAATTTAGACTATGCCATTAGCTGTGTCTGAAAAACACAGTGGTAAAAGATGACCTAAATGGGATAAAGGTACTTTTTTCTTTTACTTTGTTGCAAATCTTGAGCAGCCTTGGTAAAAATGCAAAACTAGCACCCCAGGGCTATATTTTCAGCCCAGGTTGGGAAGAAAAAATGAATCACCAGGAGGGTTTGTGAAGGAAAATGAGAGCCTCTGGTTTTGAAGAGGGGAGGAGGAGCAAGAAAATAAAAAGGAGATAAAAAGAGAGGAGCAGAGACTGGGAGATACAGACTTTGGAAAGGAGAGAAACTGAAATGATGTGGGGGTAAAGAGGAGCCCGAGTGGCCAGGCTAGGCGTAAGCCCCCTAGAAGAGTGAACTGGTGGTGGCCAGGAACCATGGTGGGAGAATGGCCTGCAGGAGAGTAGCTGGTGTGGAGTTGGATGCCAGAATGGCAGGCTGGGGGTGACTAGTAGCTGCTGAAGGCAGACCTAGTAATGTGGCTAGACACTGACGAATGTGGGCCTGGTAAAGGCAGAAACTTTGAAAAACCTTGGAGAAGTAGGGTGTATTGGAACGCTAGAGGAAGACGAAGCAAAGAAAAGACACTGGAGAAGGACTGGACTTTGCAGAGTGCCTGCCTCACGTTTGAAGGGACACATCTTGGTTATGTGTCTTGGGGAACTTTGGGGCTAAAAATGGTGACTGGAGTAAGGTAACTGGCCACTTGTGGCATTAAAGACTTTCTGTTTTTCCTGTTAATTTTTCTTGTAAATAAAACCCTGTTGTTCAGATTGCATTTGACTGGCAATTGCGACACACAGGTGGTAATCTGGGTGACAGAAGCCGCACATTTTAAAAGTGCTGCTTTTTTTCCTTTGGCTTGTTGGTTGGTGACTTCTGCCCAATTGTGACCCTATTTCATTACTACTTTACTGTATTCACTTATTTCCAGTTATTTTTTCATAGTGTTTTGCATCACTTATACATATTTACCATGTCACCTGGAAATTATGACTATTTTGCTTCTTTTTCAATTTGGATCCCCCATTATATCTTTTTCTTGCCTAACAGCTTTAGCTAAGACTCCCAATACTATGTTGCAACCTTTTTCTCCTCTCAGCAAACTCTTGTTCGATAGATACTTCTGTTGTCCTAATGTCCCACCTGTCTCCCTGTTCTTTTCTGTTTGTTTGTTTGAGACTAGGTCTCGCTATTTTTTTTTTTTTTTTTTGCTGTGGCACTACAGGCTCACGTTGCCCGGGGTACCACAGACTACAACCCCTGGCCATGGCCTCAGCTTCCTAGGCTGCACCTTACAGGCATGCGCCGCCATGCCCGGCCTGCCTCCCTATTCTTTTCTGCTGCATATTGTGATCTCTATGAAGCTTGAGTGTCCTGGTGAGGAGGACTGGCTTTGGTCCTCAAAGACTCACGTTTAGAAGTTTAGAACTTAGTTGGGCCTGGCAGGCATCTGAGCAGTACATGTTGTCTAGATACAGCTATAAGCAATAACCATCACTGCAGTCTCTACTGCTGCTCTGCCCCTCAAGGAACCCAGGTAGCAACCTCTGCACTTGATACTTTCCAAGAGTTTGGTGAATTCTTTCTAACCAATCCTTTTTTCTGCTATTGGGCCTAATATTGAGCTTGGGCTGGCTCTGCCTGGAGACTTCTGATCTCTTACTTCTGGGAGGGTGATGGTGGAAGAGCTTTCCTTTCCAGTGAGAATTGCATAGTTCCCAGTGTCCCAGGTTGGAGCTGCAGCTGTGCATGACTGCAATTCCTTTTAAAAAGTTCCTCCAAGGAAATCCCCAGTGATCCTATCTGGGGTATCTATTCTCCCAAGCCTACTACCCTTCTCTTCCCACCCCTTACTTGGAGCCAGCCACCAACTTTAGTTTGAGTCCTCCATAGGAAAATCCTGACACTCTGTTAAGCAACTTCTGCATCTTCTCTTGAGCAAAAAAATTTTAATTATTGTTTTTAGGGTAGAAAGTGATCCTAGCCTCTCTGTTCCACCACGATGTGGATGGAGTCAGATTTCTCTTTTAAATATATCTTCGGCTGCTACATGGGGAATGGGTTGGGTGAGCATCAAAATACTGGCAGTGAAGTGTCTTAAAGGATACATAAAAACGGATGCCACTGATGATGACTGACAGCACTAGGAGGAGACTAACTTTTCACTCTTACTGAATACCTGTATACTTTATAGTGTGTGTACAAATAAATTATTGAGTTAATATAGTAACTGTAAAAAATAGTGGCAGTGTAGTGTAATAAATTAAAGAACTCTATAGAAGTGGATATACATGAGATTTAATTTGTAACTGGAATTAATGAAAATTATGAATTAAATATAAGGTGTTAGATGACTTCCAGGTTTTTGGCACTAGTAATTGGGTGGTTGGTACCTGCACAGTAAATGAGTTAATCGTGTTTTTTTACATGCTTTTTTACAGCCTCTGTGGCTCCTGCCTGCAGCCTTGGGGGTGCTTGGGAGCATGGGGTATGGGGCCCATGTAGCTGTAATTGCGGACACTTGGGCCCAAAGAGCCATGAGTATGTGCGTGTATAAGTGTGCCCGCCTGAGCCTAGAAGCAGGGATCAAAAGCAGCAGCAGTGCTACTACTATGATGACAACGACAATGACTGCAACATAAGTGGCACAACTATGGAAGAGGCAAGAGAGGGACCACCAGAGAGCAAGCCCAAGAAGAAAGCATAAAGATTCATAGGGGGCTGAGGGGGTCAGTTGCGTGCCTGCCTCCCAGCCCCCTTGCTGGTTCAGTGCTCACCTCTTTGTATGCCAGCCTCTTTGCCTGATGTGCCTGTGTACATGGTTCCTTGAAAGAACATTAAAGCCTATAAAATCCACCAAGGACTCTAGAACTCTTTTCACCTGTTTGCCTGAGTTGATTGTGAACCTGTCCTGCGTGTGCTTGTACTATTTACTGTACCATTTACTGAGATGAAAAAAGCTAAGAGAGTGACCAGGTTTGGGAAAAGAAAATGTAAAGTTTTAATTTGGAATATGTTTCAGGTGTCTTATGAAGTAGCCACATTTAAACTGTTAAAAAGGGAATAAGACATAAGGTGGTATGTTAGTTTCCTATTTCTGCTATAACACTACCTCAACATTTGTAGCTTAAAACACTAATTATTATCTTAAAGCTTGGGGTTAAGGGTCTGAAATGGGTTTCACAGGGATAAATTGAAATATCAGTGTAGGTGAAAATAAGGAAGTCTTTTTGCAAAGGAGTTCACTGGAGGTGGCTACCAAGGGAGTCCACAGGATTAACACCCAAAAGGAAGCTAGCACCACAATGTCTGTATGGGTCCTGTGATTATATAGGGTGAGGGTGGGGTTGGGATGGGGCTGGAGAAGAAATTTCAGGAAGAAATTTGGAGGAAGAAGAAGTGCAAGTTGTGAAGGGAATGAGGGGTTTCCTGTTTTCAGGTCCCAGAAGAGGGTAGGAGGCAGTGGTTAGGTATCATAAATTATGGTGTTTTCCTTTTCTAGCAGAGAATGTTCTTTTGGGGTTAACAGCCTGTAACAATCAGCAGATATTTGCCCTGGATGTTACGTCAAAGGGACACAAAGAATTCTGTTACCAGTCTCAAGATTTCCCGGAATAGAGTTGCAGAATAAATCATACAGGGAGAAGAGAAAACAAAGAAGGTTTTGTATTTGCTTCTTCTACCTTTCTAATAAAAAGCTCAAGTTGCTGGTTGAGAGGAGGGAAATCCAGCTACACCTTTCTAATAAAAAGCTCAAGTTGCTGGTTGAGAGGAGGGAAATCCAGCTACACAGATATCACAAATGAAATGTGTGACTGTTTGGTTATGGATGTTAACTAGGCTTACTATGGTGATCATTTTGATATATGTATATACATATATATATGCACACACAAATATAAACAAAATACATTTAGACTATAAAACCGAACTAGTGGAACCCGAAGGGAAGGGATGTAGAAAAATCAGATAAAAGAGCAAATAGTGTATCACAGGTGTTAATTTATAATGATGCATACTCAAAACTTTATATAATGTTATAATACAATGTCATTTCAATTAAAACTTTTAAAAAAAGTTATGGGTTTATAATAGAATAAAAGAATAGATTTCCATAGATCATTCCATAAACAAGATTATTAATTCAAGCATTCAGGTCATAATTAGGTTACCAGGGAAAGCTAGATATTGAGAGACCATCAATTACAAGCTCATCAAAGGGACAGAGGACCTGTCTAAGTATGTTCACCTGATTACAGTCAAATTTGTCTAATAGGGAACTTGTCTACCTCTATAAATTTTACTTACTACTTGTGTAATAGTAGTAACTTACTATTTTTAGTACTTTATATTCACTCAGTACTCATAAGAGCCTTAAGATGTAGACTCTAACACCCCCCCTTTTACAGAAAGGTAGATAAACATAGAAAGGAAAGTGGCTTTAGATCACATAGTTAAGTAGAAGAGCCCAGCCCTTGATTCCACATGCTCAGCCACTCCCTTGTATCTCCCCTCTATACCAAACAGAACCCTGTGCTTTATAACAAACATCTTCAGGCTGATCTTCAGTTTTTTTGGTCAGTTGTCTCACTAACAATTCACATAACTTTTATAGTCCACATCTCTCTGAAATGATGTCTTCCTTAAAAATGAAGCTATAGAATATCTATTACATTCTCCTGATGTACTAGTTTAGTAAAACCTTCAAAAAACTTTAAAAAGTAGATTTTAACTGAAATATAATAAAGACATTTATAAATAATAAACCTGTGTTGAATTCTGAATTGTCATGAATTGAACACACCTGCATAACTATCACCAAAAGAAAGAGAGCATTAGCAGCATCATTGGCAGCATATGGCTGCCAATCAATGAAAAGAACTAGCACCAAAGATCTGCTTAGCAATAGACACAGTGGTAATGAACCGAACATGTTAAACTAGTTCTCTGAATCATTTGCACTGTGGGATATAAAAGAGGACTTGCCAATTGGAAATGACCTGAAAAAATGGGGCATATTTAAAAACACAGACAACAGTTATGCCATGAGACGTAGTGTAGGTCAGCTTCAGGGAGAGAATAAAACCTGACTTGTTGTGGATGTCAAACAACTCTTTGATTCCAATCCATCTGTATCCTTAAAATAAACCCTCCTTTGTAAGATGCCCTATTTTTGCCAATAAGAATATACAGTAAAACCATTAGCCAGGAAGAAACCCAAACCCCATCACTTTCATTCTCAACTGCAACTGATTAGTAGTGGTTGCCTGGAGGACTGTGTGGAAAGTTCCTCTAAGGATGAACTCAATGGAAAACAGTGTTTGGGAAGATGGGAGAAGGTTGAAAGGGAAGCACGGATGTATCATGTACGTGCCATTCCTGCCCTGATGGGGCAAAAACCAGGCAATTAATCATCACATTATGCTGAATATTGCTATCTACTTAATATTCTCCCCTTTACTGTCCCCCTCTATATCCCAGCCACAACATTATTTTTTTTTTAGCGTGCAGATTGGCACCTTGAAGTCATTTATTTGCTTTCCTTAGAGATACAGTGTACGTAGATTTTCAAACTGCCATCGCAGATGGCCTGCTCTATTATTTAACTGGATTGTCATTTTTTGGTACATTTACATCTTATTTAAGGGTCAAGGATTTCCCATTCCAATCCCCTTCTCTTTAATATTTCTTTAAATTCCAAACCTTAAATCCAACTTTAAGTGAAAAAAATTGGCTTATATAGTACAGAAATGGATGGTTAATAACTATTCAGGGATTCCTATTTATCTAAAAATATGTTATTGGAGTTTTTTATGGTCATTAGAAGAAATGAATAATTCTATTCTCTTATGAGAAAATTTTCTGCTTCAGATTTCTTTAATTCTTTTTAATTTTTTTGTTTTGTTTTATTTTACATTGTTATCTACCCCCAGGGTTCTCCCATCACCTTATCACCCATGAACCATTGTTTTAGTGTTTTGTGCCCCATCTATTCTCTCTTTCCACTTTCCCTCTCTCCACCTCTCATGCTTCGTGATTCAATTTTGCTGAGTTAGTTTTACATTTTTTTGTCTGTCTGTTTGTTTTCCCTTTATCCCTCATATCAGTGAGACCATCCATTATTTCTCTTTTTCTTTCTGACTTATTCCTGCTAGCATGATTCCTTCTAGCTTCATCCATGTTGCTGCGAATGACGTAAGTTTATCTTTTTTGATCGATGAATAAATCATCGTGTACATACATATACCATAGCTTTTCATACCATTCATCTATTTTGGGGCATTTGGGTTGTTTCTATATTCTGGCTATTGTAAATAGTTCTGCAATAAACATCCGGGTACAGGTGTCTTTTTGGATTTGAATTATTGTAACATTTGTGTAGATTCCTAGAAGTGGGATTGCTGGGTCAAATGGGAATTCCATTTTCAGTAGTTTAAGGATCCTCCACACACCTTTCCATATTGTCAGCCACAACATTTTTAATAGACAGTCTCTTGAAGATGAAGCACTAAGCCAGACTGCTTAAAGTCTAAGCAGTCATTTGAGCTCCTCCCCAGAAGAGAGAAAGTTAATCCTTTCCCACTGATAAGTATATGCTGCAGAGACGGAAAGCAATTCCTATTTTAGGAAAGGCATGCAAGGATTAAGTTTTCACTGGCTGATAAGTCAGTGGCATCCTAAGCTGCACAGGTCAGCTTCAGGCTTGTAAGAACATGAAGCTGAAAGACATGCTTACAAATACACTATTTCAGAAACTCCTAACTGGAAGAGGAACCTTTTTGAAATCCATCCATTTGTCATTATTCATATCTCCAATTTTTAATCACCTTATCATGTTGGCTAATCTAAGCATATGTGATGATGAGCCATCCCTGTGCTAGCCTTCCCAATTCTAGGAGAGAATTGCTAACAAATACCATGACGATGTGTTTGTTTTGTGAAATACTGCCCTCTCAGGATTTTAAAACGTATTTCCCTAGATGGTCTGTGAAAGTGTCTTATTTCAAACCAATTAACAATTTTATTTCTTATCTGTCTGCTAAAGAAATGAGGTAAGTCAGAGAGTGCTCAGTCTTCCCTGACTAGTAGTTCAGAAGGTAACTGGCACAAGTCATTCCAGAAGAACTGGAAGTGTTAAAAACTTGTTTGCCTTTGTCTTTGACATTGTTGTAAGAAGTTGGACCAATAAAATTACATCCTAAAATAATTGCTCATCAAAGAGATATGTGGGATTTACGTTCTTTTAGACTGTAAAGGATCTGACTAAGGTCAACAACAATACCAGTAACAAGCCTTCAGTAAAAATTCATGATTTCTCACCGTAGGCTGAGGAAGAATCCACATTTGTAAAACATGCAGTGAAAGATGGAAGGTGGGAATCCCACAGGGGTGTGCAAAAATGGGTCTCGTAATACCTATGTGGATGTAAGACACAGCCAAATATACATAATAAGATCTATTAAAGCTGTGCATGAATATATCCTGACCACACTTTTAGGTCTTTCATGCCCTTACTATGGAATGAATCTAGTTCAAACTTCCTAATTACTTCTGATTTTCATCCCTACTTTGCTTTGTGCCCCTAGAGGTAGGCAGAGCTTTATCACACCTCTACAGACTTGATCTTTCATGGTTTCATTCAAAAATCTTCCATTTTCATTCAAAAATCTTCCATTGGCTTTTGTGTGGATGATTCTTACATATATGCTCTAGCCTCATCCTCTCCTAGCTCTAGGCTTTTATCTTCAACTGCCCGCTATCTATTTCCTCACCTTGATTTAATTTTTTTCTCTCTACTTCCCCATTTCTTTTATTAGTACCAATTTGCCACTTTCATTCAGACTCAAAATCACAAGGCTATATTTTAATCTTATCTTCTCTCTGACTTTTACCATCCAACTTTCAAATTCTTCAAAATGTTATTTTGTATTGATTCTTTTCTTCCCATTCCTACCATGAACTTAGCAGATCTTCATTCTCTTATTTCCTTAATTCTGCATTGCCAATTTAAAACATAATTTTACATATCTAAAGTCAGATTCTTTTTTTGTTTTTTTTTTTAGAGGCTAGGTCTCACTATTTTTGCCCGTGGAACTGCAGGCTCACGTTGCCCGGGGTACCATGGACTCAAACAATCCCCTGTCTCAGCTTCCCAGGTAGCTGGGATTACAGGTGAGCACCACCAATGCCCAGCTATTTTTTGGAACTGGGTCTCGCTACGTTGCCCCAAGCAGGACTTGAACTGTGATCCCTGGTCCCTGCCATAGCTTCCTAGGCTGCCGCTTACAGGCATGCACTACCATTCCCGGCCTCTAATGTCAGATTTATTTTATTAAACCCATGTATACATTGAAGGTAGATTTTATTCCAAACGTGTTAAGTTAGTAGGGTGTAAGAATCAAGAAACTAGAACATCTGAAATCCAAATTATTGTGCTTCTAATTGCCCTTCCTGTCTGTATTCTCTCCCTTCTCTAGCCTTTCCTGCATAATACTGACAGATTAATCACCTTAAAAGACTGCTTTCATCAAGTTACTCCTTTATTTAAGAAAAACATCAATGGCGCCCCATTCTGAGCTACATACAGTGTGCTTAGGGGTTCAAGTTTAGCATTTAAGTCTCCCTTTCTCTTCTTATCTTTGACCTTTTTCTGTCCTTACCAACATTATTTACCTACCCAGAACCTATTATCCAAAATATACTCCTCTACTTCTGTCATACCCCAGGATCAGAAGAATATTTTTTCTGCTACTTACACCCTACTTAGGTTTCAAGTCCTATTGTTGTGAAACCAAATCTGAAACACCCTCTCCCCAAATAATCTTCCTTTTTAAATTCCTATAGCACTTGTCTTGACTAATCATTTCATACTATTTAATTACTGGTGTCTTTGAATGTATATATCTATGACGATATAAAATCATGGAGTTGATGTTTTATAAGGAAACTGAGAAAATCAATCACATTAATTTACCTAACTAGAGTGTCCTATTTGTCTCATCAGATAACGAATTCTTTGAATTTAGCTCTGTTAGGTATACTTGTCTCCCTATAATTCCTTAAGTTGTAACAGATTTAAGAAACAAAGTCTAATAAGCATTGAGTCAAATGGGAGGCAGGAGAGCTACCTCATCATAGATTCCTTGTTACCTGATTATTTTCTCTTTGTCTAGTCTAAGTCATTTGTATCAATTTCTTCCATTTACCCTTCTCCAGCACCCAAGTTTATGCTCTTAGTAACACAACACTGTTGCTCTGCCATTATAGTAAGTCAAGTGTGAAAGAGCACAGTGAATTGCAGATCAAAGAGAAACTTAGTGATATTATAGGATATGTGTGTGGCAGCAGATACTAACTGGAGGCACAACTAAGATGCTGTATAAAGTTCAAGGCCTTTGTGTGGTGTCATTTGAAGGAAGTTCAATTTTCTTTCTCCTCACTTGAGTTGCCAGAGTTTTCAGTCCAAAAGGTGACATGATCAGAGTTGCTTAACTGGAATTGTGAGAAATGAGCAGAAAAGGAGGGACTAGAAGAAGGGACGCTAGCTAGGAGTAAACTTTCAGGCTCTGCATTAAGGCAGCAATAGTGGGAAATAAGAGAGGATAGAATCAAATGAATGTGGAGAATGAATGGACAGAAATTGATGGCAGAGATGAAATTGAAGGGTGATGATGGAAAAGAAAGATTGAGGTTTCTACTTTAAACCAATGTAAATGTAAACCAATGAAATGGCAATGCCATTTCAACATCAGAGATATCGAGGGTTCGGTTCCAGATCACTGCAATAAAGCAAACCATATGAAGTTTTTTGTTTCCCCGTGTGTATAACAGTTATGCTTACACTGTAATGGCATTGTGTCTAAAAAAACCGATGTGCACCTTAATTTAAAAACACTTTATTACGGGCCGGGCATGGTGGCTCGTGCCTGTAAGCTTCAGCCTATTAAGTGGCCAGGGCTAGGGATCGCGGTTCGAGTCCCGCCTGGGGTCCATGGCGAGACCTAGTTCCAAAAAAATAGCTGGGCGTGGTGGCGCGCGCCTGTAATTCCAGCTACTTGGGAAGCTGAGGCTGGGGATTGCTTGAGTCTGTGGTACCCCGGGCAACGAGAGCCTGCGGTTCCACGGGCAAAAATAGTGAAACCTAATCTCAAAACAAAACAAAACAAAAATAAGAACACTTTATTACTAACAATGCTCACCATTAGGAAGTTGTGAGTTTTTTGCTGGTGTAGGGTCTTGCCTCAGTGTTGATGGTTACTCACGGATCGGGTTGTAGTTGCTTAAGTTTGGGGTGGCAGTGGTCATTTCTTAAAATGATACAATTTGTTCTCTCGATCAATTGACATTTATTTTTCCCAAAAGACTTTTTGGTAGCATGTGATACTGTTTGATAACATTTTACCCACACTTTAAAATTTGGAGTCAATCTTCTCAACCCTGTTGCAGCTTTGTTAACTAAGTTTCTATAATATTGTAAATCGAAGTATTCATGGAATCTTCATCAGGAATATATTCCATTTCAAGAAGATGCTTCCTTGCTCATCCAAAAGGATACAACTCCTTCCCCACTAAAGTTTTATTATGAGATTGCAGCAGTCTTGTTATATCTTCAAGTTCCACTTCTAAATCTAGTTCTCTATTTCCACCACATTTGCTACTTCCTTCACTAAAGTCTTGAAGCCGTCAAAGTTATCCATGAGGGTTGGAATCAGTTTCTCCTCGATTCCTGTTAATATTGATATTTTTATCTTTTCTCATGAGTCATGAATGTACTTAGTGGTATCTAGAATGGTGAATTTTTTTCTAGAAGATTTTTAATTTACTTTGTCCAGATCTTTTAGAGGAGACTACCGATGGCAGCAATAGTCTTACAAAATATATTTCTTAAATAGTAACATTTGAAAGTCAAAATTACTCCTTGACCCATGGATTGAAATGGATGCTGAGTTAGCAGGTATAGAAGCAACATTAATCTCTTTGTATATATCTGTTGTGCAAATATGTAAGGGCAGGTTCACTGTCTCTTCAGCAGATGAATAAAGAATCCCAGAGTCCTCAGTGAGTTTTATAGGCTTCTTGATGCTGATTGAGGCACACAGGAACACCAGACAAGGAGGCAGGCAGGGGGCATTAACAGGGGGTTGGAAGGCAAACAGCCTCCCAGGCCCCACATATCTCCATGCTTTCTCTGATCCCCCTCTCAAAATTTCCTCTCACCACACCATTGAGTGGTCCTTTTCCGGTACTGATGCTGCTTTTATGCCTGACTCCAGGCTCAAGTGTGTGCAATTACACTGTGCACCTCTGCGCTCTTTGGGTCGAGGTGTCCACAATCATAGGTAAGTGTGTCCATGCCCATGCTCCCAAGCACCTTCTATATTAACATGATCAAGGCCACAGGTGGTAGCTATAGAGGTTGACAGCAGGAGGGTATTAAAAAAGTCTGATTTTTAACTCATTTAATTTACAGTTTCCATCAGAGTTCTTGGGTAGCCAGGTACAATGCCAAAGAGCAGAAAAACTTTGTAAAGAATCTTATCTTTCCTAAATATTTTAAAAATATTTAGTAAAAAATGTTATAAACAGTTCACGGGTCATCTTGGCTTTATAGTTCCATTTATAGAACACAAGTAGAGGAAACTCAGCTAATTCTTAAGATTCCTAGGATGTTCAGAATGTAATTGAGCATTGGCTTCAACTCCAAGTTACCAGTTGTTTATCTCCCAATAAGAGAGTTAGCCAGTCATTGACTTCTCCTCTCGAACTACTAGTTTCAGATGGCATCTTTTTCCAACATTATTTCATCTACATTAAAAATCTAAAGAAACGTTAAGGTGATGATGTATTGAATCGTTTTATTTGCTGTGCCAGGCATGGTGGCGCATGCCTGTAAACGGCAGCCTAGGAAGTCACTGCTGGGGCCAGGATCATGGTTCAAGTCCCGCCAGGGGCCCGTAGGGAGACCTAGTCCCCAAAAAATAGCTGGGCGTGGTGGCACGTGCCTGTAATCCCAGTTACCTGGGAAGTTGAGGCTGGGGATTGCTTGAGTCTGTGATACCACAGGCAAAAATAGCAAGACCTAGTCTCAAAAAAAATTTTTTTTAAAAATTTGCTGTTGTAGGAGCAACCATCCTGTTCATGACACCAATTATACCAGTCTGGATAGGTTCTAGCAGTTACACAGACATACCAGGCAGGGTAAGGCCAGGGGCTGGGGGCAGGCAAGCCCCCCAGGAATCTTCACACTCTTACACTCTTTCTCTGACCTCTTTCTCTCTGGCATTCTCTTCACATTCTCTCTTTGCCATGCTTTCTCTCATATTCCCTTCCCAGGGCAACACTAACCCTTTAATCTTCCCCTTAAGCCCAGGTGATCCTACTCACACATGTGGATGGATACCCACTGGGCCAAGTCATACAAGAATGGGGAGAGCGCAATACCACATATACTAGTCATAGAGGCTAATGGCACATGAGCAAAACCCCTGAAAACTCATTTACCCTACAATTGTCTACAGTGAGAAGCTACAAATAAGAAAGAATGAGGAGGAGGAGGAAGAAGAGGAGGAGGCAATAGAGGAGGAGGATATAGGGAAGCCCCCTGGAAGAGAGAGTTGGTGGTAGCAAGGGGCCTTGGTGGCCGGTGGAAGAGTGGCCAATGTGGAGAGTGTGGCACTGCAGCAAGGTGGCATAGCTGGTACCTAGAGATGGCCAGGGATTTGAAAAGCTGATTTGTACATCAGCCATTGTGAAAGAAATTTGCAGAGTCTTGGAGAACTGGAGCAGCTCGGATCACTAGAGAAGAAGCAAAGAGAAGACGCTGGAAAAAGACTGAACTCTGCAGTGCTACAAGGGGTACCACCTTAGACATGTGTTTGTGACTTTGGACTAAATGGTGACTGGGGTAAGATAACTGGCCACTTGTAGCATTAAAAACTTTCATTTTCCCTGTTGGGTTTCTTTGTAAATAAAACCTTGTTGTTAAATTGCATTTATCTGGCAATTGCTATGCACGAGTCATGAAAATCTGAAAAAAAAAATTGAGTGGCAGAAGCCACTTTTAAAAGGTGCTGCTTTTTCCCTGTAACTTGTTAATTGGCAGCTTCTGCTCATTTTTAACCCATTATCCATTTTCGATTTTCCGGACAACTCCGTGCAGCAATCACACGGCCACTTGCTACTTCATCTGACACTTTGCTGTTGTGGAGGCAGCTTCTTCCCTTAAACCTCAGGAACCAGCCTCTGCAAACTTCAGAGTTGACTCCTGCAGCTGCCTCACCTCTCTCAGCCTTCACAGAATTGAGGCAAGTTAGGGCCTAGTTCTGGATTAGGTTTGGCTTGAGGGGCTGTTGGGACTGATTTGATCCTCTCTCCAAACTACTTGAACTTTCTCCTTACCAGCAATAAGGTTGCCCCACTTTCTTAGCATGTGTGCGTTCACTGCAGTCGCACTTTTAATTTCCTTCAGGAACTTTCCCTTTGCTTTCACAGCATGGCTGTGAATAGTTTAGTGCAAGAGGCCCAGTTTTGGGCCTAGCCTGAGCTTGGCTTTTACCATCTCATCTTCATTAAGCTTTATCATTTCTAGTTTTTGATTTAAAGTGAGAGACATGTGACTCTGTCTTTCACTTGATCACTCAGAGGCCACTGTGGGGTTATTAAGTGGCCTCATTTTTGAATTGTTGGGTCTCAGTTTATAGGGAGGCCTGAAGGGACAGAGACGGGAGCTCCTGGTCGGGGACACGGGAGCTGCTGGTGGGTGAGGATCAGCATACACAGCACTTACCTGTTGAGTTTTCTGCCTTTGCTGCCTGTTACAGGTATGGTTGGTTGTCCCCAAACAATGACAGTAGTCACTTCAAAGATCACTGAACATAGATCACCACAGGAGATAATGAGACTGTCTGAAATATTCTGAGAGTTACCAAAATGGGCCCCAGCAACACAATGAGCATACGCTGTCAGAAAAGTGACCAGGGACAGCTGGTCCAAGCAGGGTGGCCAGACCTTCAGCTTCAAAGACTGTCTGCAGCACAAGGAGGCCAGGCAAGCCCAAGGAAGTGGGGTGTGCCTGTCTATGAAATAAAGGAAAAGCAGGCTGGAGGGCAGACTGGAATAGGTGTGAAGATAATGTGTTTTGACTGAGACATGTTGAATCTGTAGACATTTTCATGAAATTGAGGACCCAGAGAGAAAGACACTGGTTGGAGATACAGATTTGTGGTAGCATAGTTCACCAGATAAATCAATAACTCTTTTGAAATCCACAGCTCATTCTTAGCACAAGACTACATTTCTTGTTCTACCTGTTTCACCAGATTTCTTCAATACCCCTGTCCCCCAGTTTCCTATACTTTTATGCTTGACCAATTTAGAACACCTTTAGAATACATCATGTACAGCAGTCCCCCAAGTGCACTAATAATTGTATAGGGAATAAAGTATTTTGTGGAAACCATGGCCTTTAGTTTATTATGGCTTATGTTTAAGCATTCAGAGGCACTTTTGGTCATGCTCCTTTTTCCAGCTCCCTTTTTCCAGCTGCATTTGTACTTAGTCTTTTCTGCCCTTTAGCTTTTCCTCTTAACCCCCTTATACTCTGATGACTCCTCATTCTGGAAACTTTCTTATTACTGGACTTCCTGATTTCCCACCTATCTGCACAAAAATTCTGGGGCTCTATTTCCTCAAATCCATGACTAAAGAAAACCATGTTTCCTAAGATTCTGGGTAGAGCTTCCTTTCACCTCATTTTAGTGTGCAACCTAGTACAGCCTCCACTACTCACATGGCTTCACAGACAACTGTTTGCAATTATTCCTAATTCTGAAACTTTAGCACAGTCTTCTTCACCCAAACCCAAATATCCCATCCCTCTCAGGACAACTTTAGTTGTGTTCCATGGCACTTCACGTAAAATCACCAGAATAAAGCTTTCTTCTGCCCCATAAATCTAGACTTTCTTCTAACCCTCAGAGGATGGCACTGTCATCCATCCAGTAACTCTGGAGGCATCCTTGCCTTCTCCTCTCATGTTCAGTCTATTGTGAGATCTGAACAATTTTACATTCTAAAAGCATATTTGCAGAGAACATCGTGTGGTCAAAGATAATGAGAAGCATACAGAGAAGATAAGCCTGGCAGGAAAAAAAGGAATATTGGAAAATGTTGAGGAATATTGCAAAAGAGAGTATGTCAGTGATGATGTGCTCATAGAACTGCCATGCACCAGATTGTTCAATGATCATTTCAAGGCACATTAGAAACCAGTCATATGGAAAGTGGAGAGACAAGTCAGTGAGAGTGACTATCACCACATAACTAGCCACAAACATCTTACAGAAAACATGAAACTAGCCACATGAGAAAAAAACTGAACTAAGGAATTCCAATAAGAAAGTCAAAAAGCCTGACTTTGAATTAAGATGGAAGTGTAAAAGGTACTAAAACATAAAAACAAATTCTTATTGAAGGTGGCAAGTTGAAATGAAGCATTAGTGATACAGCTAGGAGTAGATTGCTGAAAACAGTTGTGCAGACATCATTTGATGATAAAGTTTTTTTATTTTAATTATTATTTTTTTGAGACTAGGTCTCAATATTTTTGCCAGTGGAACCACAGGCTCATGTTGCCCGGGGTACCACGGACTCAAACGATCACCAGCCTCAGCTTCCCAGGTAGCTGGGATTACAGGCACACGCCACCACGCCCAGCTATTTTTTTGGAACTAGGTCTCACTATGTTGCCCCAAGTGGGACTCAGGCCACAATTCCTGGTTTCGGCCGCGGCTTCCTAGACTGCCACTTAAAGGCATGCACCACCATGCCTGGCCTAGGTTTTTATTTCAAAGTTCTCATAAACCTTTCCTTTATGAGTACTATGTTCAAATGGAATACATACATATCTATATATGTATATATATATTTTTATTTACCAAAGTGAAATACAGTCTAAAACTTTTGAATTTCCATATACCTCAACAAAATTTTTAGGTTAAATAATCTACATTTTAGTATTGCACACTTAACATTATCTTCATAAATTGATAAATAGATCATTTCCATTTTATTTGGCTTTTAACTCAGAGAAAAAGCACCCATCTCCCCAGTGTGGTCTGTCAGTGGTTACATAACTGAGAGAAAAAGGAATATAAGCCAGATAGCTCCTCTATACCATGTTTCAAGAGCAAAAGAAAAAAATCAAAATGTATATAGCAAAGACTGAATCTTTTGGAATTAAAATACATTTACAAAGCAGCAGATTCAATCTATACAAATAAACTCACTTTCCTGATGAAAGCATAAAGGTGTTGAAGGAAAAAGTTCATCTTTCAGCTTTCACTTTAGAAATGCTGAGAACATGAATTTTCAGCACTGTAAATAACCACAGAAAGACTACCCAGAATTAGCAGTTAAAAAAAAAAAAGATAAAAAATGATATACCTAAGGTGAATGCTTTCCTCTTCCTTTTTTCTGCTTGTAATTTTAACGTTATTCTACTGAATTTCTAAGTTACTTACATGAGGTCCTTGAAAGCCTGACTCCCGGTGAGGATACATGTTAATTTCCTTCCTGTAGCACAAGCTGAGAGCACACGCTTGAGTAGTAGAAGCTCTGAATACCTGGTGTCTGAACCAAGGAGCAGAGCAGTTGTTTGTTCTCTTGGTTTAGCTGCCACCAAGCAGTCATTAATAGGTCTCTACTCAGATTAAATCTTCTGCCCCACCTCTCTGAAAAAAAAAAAAAAAAAAAAAAAAAAAGTAGCTTTGAATTCTTCCTGTATTCCTGGATACTAACTTGAAAGTAGGAAGACACCTAGTGTCTGAAAGTTTCTCACTGGTGTATGATATACCATTGATATACCATTCTGCTTGGTGATTTTATTTTTACAAGAAGGAAAAATTTTGTTGGGTTTCTTAAAGGTAGAACATGAAATCTCAATCAAAATCTCAATAGCCCCTTTCAATTTGTTTTCATATACAGGTTCATTCAAAAGCATTGATATACTATCTTGAATAAATAAGGAAATAAAGATATTAAACAAGAGGATTTACAGTTACTTAGTCACAGACCTCAACGTATTTCAACCCTTAGTTTCATGAGATTGAAAGAAAATTCAATTTGTTGCATTTTATGTAGGCTACTGCAACAGAAAAATGTTGCTACATTTTATAAAGGATGAACCTTGCACTCTTGGTGAACTACATAGTGAGATTAGTGGCACATTTAGATTTATGATCTCCTTGTTATTTCATTGGTATATGCTCATTTGAACACATAATCAGCCTCATCTTCTCAACCACAGGGTTTTATTTCTACTTAAAGAAAACTAAAATAAGGAGTGGGCAACTTTTAAGAACACTTAAATAGTGCTGTTTTTAAAAATTAGTTAATAGAATGAGAACTATATAGACTAGAAGAGGCAAGCACACTCACAGAACTGAAAACAGACTAGTACAAACCAAAGAGATGAAATTTATTATTATTTTAATTTACTTTTTTAGATTAAGTAAATATGCTTGTTAATTTGTAACTTTGGGGTTACATTTTGACTCCCCTCATGCTGATACTTTCTACCAACTCTTCCAGTGCCTATCCCCTGAAATTGGTTGAAAGAATCTTTAAAAAAATCCAACAACCTATGAAAAGAATACCATGGACTGATCAAATAAATCTTGTTATTTGGATTGTAAGAATGGTTCAGTTTTAGAAAATATTTATAGGCGGGGCATGGTGGCTTATGCCTGTAAGCAGCAACCTCTGTGCCAGCTGTTAACGGTAACCACAGCTTTTCAAGCTGGTCTAGTTTCCCAAACTGGGAATCCACTCAGTAGCCGTGAAAGCATTTCTTAGTCCTACTAAGATCACCGAGTAGTTCCAGGTGTTGTGTCTCACAGAGGCGCGTAAGGAACTGCACCGACTCCTGTATAAGACAAAAAATTTACCTAAACGAAATAAAGAAAAGTTTTAGATAAGGGAAATTTTTATTTGGAAGAAAGACTCCCAAACTCATGGTGCGCGGTGAGGGCAGACCCTGGAAGGAGCTCTGCCTACGGAATGTAACTTCTTTCCCCAATTATTCTTTTTTTTTTTGAGACTAGGTCTCGCTTTTTTTGCCCGTGGAACCGCAGGCTCTCGTTGCCCGGGGTATCACGGACTCAAGCAATCCCCAGCCTCAGCTTCCCAGGTAGCTGGGATTACAGGCACGCGCCACCACGCCCAGCTATTTTTTTGGAACTAGGTCTCGCTACGGGCCCCAGGTGGGACTGGAACCATGATCCCTAGCCCCAGCCGCTTCATAGGCTGAAGCTTACAGGCACGAGCCACCATGCCCGGCTTCTTTCCCCAATTATTCTAAGGGCTCCTTAAAGACCACTGTGATTGGCTCTTCCTCAGAGGTCACAGGCAACTGTCCCTCAACAGCTGTGCGGTGCTTCCCAGCCTTTATCTTAGAGCTTTTTCTTACATTGCTCTGACTGCTATTCTGTTATTTACTGTTCTCTTTTGTTAGCTCTCCAGGGTTTTACTACCCTTATCTTGGGAGAATGTTTTAGTTAGGCGCTCCTGGAATTTGCTGCCCTGATCTTGGCTTTCTCAGGAATTCCTCTCCTACCTGGTCTGACCCTAAGTTGCCCACTTGCCCTAGGATGCAAAAAGAAACTAGGGGAAGAATTACTTTTTGCTTATCCAATTATAGAAAGCTAAAAGGATTGGTAACATATAATCCTGGTGATGGTGTTGGTGTGAAAAGAACTCTATCAATGAAAATATGAAGATTTGGAAAACAATTAGGCAATATTTATTAGAATTTTTAACAGATATACTCTGACTCCTTACTACCACTTCAAGTTCTCTATCTTACATGCCTACATGCGTACAAAGATACATAAACATTTATGATTGTGCCTTTTGTTAAAAGTGCAGATCATAAGGAACTCTTAATAGGAGAGTGGTTAAATACAGAATAGCCATACTGTATTTATTTATAACAGAAATACTATGTAACTGTTAAAGGAATACACAGGTCTGTATGTATCCATATGAATACTCCTTAGATATACAATTCATGAAAAAATAAGCATTCAAACTACACAAATGGTAATACCATGTGTATGAAGAATTGGAGCCACATTCTATCATTGTGTTTGGACTGCTTAAAACTACCTGGGCACAGGAGGCTTATAAACAACAAATTTATTCCCTACAGTTCTTGAGGTTGAAAGTCTACTGTCAGGTTGCATTCCTGGCTAGATTCTGTGAAGGCCACTTCTGATCAGTTTGTCTACTTCTTGTGTCCTCATAGGTCAGGCTGTAGTGGGAGAGTCCGAGAGAGAATGATCCCTAATAAGGGCGCTAATGCCACTGTGGCCTCTGCTCTCACCTCATCTAATCTAATTACCTCCAGAGGTCTTACTTCCATGCCATAACATTGGAGGGTAGAGGGTTTCAATAATGAATTTGGAGGTGGGGGGAGACACAAACATTTCGTTCATCACAGTGCCCTGTAGAATGTGGTGGTTGCAAGGAGAGAAATAATGAGCACGATGCAGGGAGGGAGGTTTGGGCTAAATTTCCCAAACATTCTCCATCTAGTCCTGAGTGGCAGTTCTCAAGAGAGGCAGTGTAGTTGCAATGAGAAACAGGTACTTTGTTTTCAGTGAGTAAAAAGAACTTCCTTACAATGCCAGGAACTGTCCTGCATAATGAAAATTCTCTCGCCCTAAATGGCAGAATCATTCCTTGCTGAGAAATTCTACTGAAGTATCACGCCCCCTCTCCTCTCAAGTAGAAACTTGAAGGGATTTATGATCACACAGAAAATAGCATTGTCTTCTGCGATTTGGTTGGGAGATTCAAGGGTGTTCTGCATGGCGGACACCTCCCAGGCTTGGAAGCACCTAGTTAATTATTACCTATTTATAGTTTATTGAAGTTGCCATGGTCTATGTTAAAAGCAGGGTTGCTATCGGTGAAACCAGCTAGGCCAATAAAGTGTGATTTTTTAAGTGACTCAGTTTCCCCCACTTTTCAAAAGTACTAGAGGATACACACAACCCTCACCGACACATTTCATTGTTGCTAAATCTTTTTACCTACCCATGCCTTTCCTTATGTTCCATCAGCTTAACTTAACTAAAAACTCTGAGGGGAAAAGCTCTCTTCTTACCCTCTTTTGCTAGTCTCTCACTAAAGCTCAGTTATGAAGGCTAAAACTTTAAAGAATGTTCTGTCACTGGGTTTCAGACTGGGGACCTGAAGGTCAGACAGTTCAGTGATGAGCAGTCCCAGGACAACTAACCTTTGTCCTCTGTTGTGCACATACAAGGCCAAGGAAGAGATGGATGAATAAAGATGCAGTAAGCAGCTGTGAGCAAGCAAACTCCCTCTGGGCCCTTGTTCCACACACCAAAACCAGGACAACACAGAAACAAAAAGGGCCACATGGTTTGCAGGACACCGCATTGTTAGAGTCTGTTTTAGGCTGCAGCCAAGTGGCTTAATGTTCCGCAGCTCGGTTTCGAGAGAATCGAGGCACAAAGTTCCATGCCTGATCACAACCTCAAGGATCACAAGAAATCATGTCCTTCTGTCCTGTCAGGGACCAGAGGGAGGTGAATGGGGATGGTCTGCAAGTCTCTCATTCTTTCATGTTTTTAAAGGTAAAAATTCTTTTTTCTTGTGTCATTGTAGTCCCCAGAGTTCTCCCACCACCTTATCAGATATCACTGTATTCCCTTCTGTTCCTCCCTTCCCTGTTTTACTCCCTTCTCTACTCTTCTTTGCTATGTGTTTCATTTTTGTGGTCAACTTGTTAGTTTTGACTATTTGTCGTCCTTTTATTTGATTTACCTATATTCCACATATAAGTGAGACCATCTAGTATTTATCTTTTCCTTTCTGACTAATTTCAGTCAGCAAGATCCCTTTCAACTCCATCCCTATAGCTGTGAATAGTATGAGTTTCCCTTTTTTGATTGCTGAAAATATCTCATGTGTAAATATAGCACAAGTCTTTGATCCATTCATCTGTTTGAGGCTATTGGGTTATTTCCATATCCTGGCTATTGTAAATAGAGCTGCAGTAAATATGGGAGTACTGGTTTTCTTTTGAATTAGTGTTTTTGTGTCCTTTGGGTAGATTCCCAGAAATGGAAGCGCTGTATCATATGCTAGATCCATGTTTTGGTTCCTAGGAACTACCGCACAACTTTCTATAGTGGCTGAACTAGTTTACAGTCCCATCAGCAGAGTAACAGGATTCCTTTATTTCCACATCCTTTACAATGTTGTTTCCATATTTTTTAAGTGTGGGTCATTCTCACTGGAGTGAGGTGATATCTCATTGTGGTCTTGATTTGAATTTCCCTGATTATAAGTGATATTGAACACTTTTTTTTATTAATTAATCTTAAAAATTTTATTTTTAAATTGATTGCAGACACACACACATATATGTATGGGTAGACAATGATATATATATAATGTGTATATTATATATTATATTATATATGAATAATATATATTCTATATGTATATATATATATATATATATATATATGCACACACACATATATATAAAAACATCATTGTCTACCCTGGGCTCTCCCACCACCTTACCACCCATGAACTATCTTAATCTCTTGTGCCCATCCTTTGAACACTTTTTCATATACCTGCTAACTCTTTGAATTTCTTCTTTGGAGGAGGGTTTTTTAAAATTCTTCTGCCCATTTTCTGACTGGGTTGTTGCTTTGATTTTGTTAAATTGTATGAGCTCTTTGTATCAACCCCATATCTGTCATATGGTGAACAAATATTTTCTCCCATTCACTTGAGAATTCATTTGATTATTGTTTCTTTCGCTGTACAAGTTTTTTTGTTTAATGTAGTTCCAGGTATTTATCTTTCCCTTCATTTCCCTTATTTCTGGAGATGAGTCTTCTGAGAAAGAAATTTCTGAGATGTATGTCCTAGAGTATTTGTTTTCTTCTATTTATTTTGTGGTGTCAGGTCTTAGGTTGAGGTCTTTTATACATTTTAAGTTGATTTTTGTATATGGTGTGAGATAATAGTCTAGTTTCAATTTTTTTTTTGCATATTGCAATTCAATTTTCCCTATGCCATTTCTTAAAGAGGCTTTCTTTGTTTTAGAGTAAAATTTTTGCTCCTTTATCGTAGATTAGTTTTTTTTTTTTTTTTTTCAGACTAGGTCTCGCTATTTTTGCCCATGGAACTGCAGGCTCACGTTGCCCGGGATACCACAGACTCAAGCAATCCCCAGCCTCAGCTTCCCAGGTAAGGGAGATTACAGGCGTGCGCCACCACGCCCAGCTATTTTTTGGGACTAGGTCTCGCTGTGTTGCCCCGAGCAGGACTCGAACCGCGATCCCTAGCCCCAGCCACTTCATAGGCTGAAGCTCACAGGCACGAGCCACCGTGCCCGGCTGTTATAGATTAGTTGACTGTACATGTTTGGTTTTATTTCTGAGCTTTCTATTCTATCTGGTCTGTGTGTCTATTTTTGTTCCAGTACCATACTATTTTTACTGTAGTGTTCTTGTACTATTGTTTGAAGTCTGAGAGTGTAATTCCTCCATTCCTTCTCTTATAGTCAGGAGAGCTTTTGCTATTCGGGGATTTTTGTGGTTCCGTTTGAATTTCAACAGTTTTGTTATATTTCTTTGAAGAATGCCATTGAGATTTCTATTGGAATTGCATTGAATTTGTAGATTGCTTTTGATATGGTGGCCATTTTTATAATGTTAGTTCTTCTGATCTGTGAGCAGGGAATATCTTTCCATTTCTTTGTGTCTTTTTTTTTTTTTTGAGACTAGGTCTCGCCATTTTTGCCCGTGGAACCGTAGGCTCCCGTTGCCCGGGTTACCACAGACTCAAGCAATCCCCAGCCTCAGCTTCCCAGGTAGCTGGGATTACAGGCATGCGCCACCATGCCCAGCTACTTTTTGGGACTAGGTCTCCCTATGTTGCCCTGAGAGGCACTCGGACCGCGATCCCTAGCCCCAGGCGCTTCATAGACTGAAGCTTACCGGGTCATGCCACCTTGCCCGGCTCTGTTTATTTCTTTTAACAGTGTTTTATAGAGTATTCCCAGGTATTTCAATTTTCCTGGTACAATTTTAAATGTGATTAAAATTTTTTTTCTTCCTCTGATTGTCTGCATATAGGAAGGCAACTGGTTTTGTGAATTTTGTAACTATTTACTAAACTTTTTTATTGTCTTAATTAGCTTTTCTGTGGACTTTCTTTTTTTTGGATTCTCTATATAAAGTACCATGTCATCTGCATCTAATGATGGTTTTACTTATTCTTTCCCAATTTGGATTCTTATGTCTTTCTCTTGTCTAATTGCTCTAGCTGGGACTTCTAGTACTATCTTGAAAAGTAGTAGTGAGAATGAACATCCTTGTCTTATTTCAGATCCTAATGGAAATGCTTTCAGTTTTTCACCATTAAGAATGATGTTTGCTGTGGGTTTGTCATATATGGCTTTTATTATGCTATGTCCTTTTTATTCATTCATTCATTCATTCATTCATTCATTCATTCATTCATTCATTCATTCATTCATTCATTTATTTTTAGACTAGGTCTTGCTATTTTTGCCCATGGAACTGCAGGCTCATGTTGCCCGGGGTACTATAGACTCAAGCAATCCCCAGCCTCAGCTTCCCAGGTAGCTGGGATTACAGGCACGAGCCACCATGCCCGCTGCTATTTCCCTTTTATTCTGAGTTTTTCAAGGTCCTTCATCATAAACAGTTGTTAGACTGTCAAATGCTTTTTCTGCATCTACTGATACGATCATATTTGTTGTTGTTGTTGTTATTGATGTCGTAGATTATATTAAGTGATTTTTGGATGTTGAATCATCCTTGTTCCCTGGTATAAATCCCACTTGGTCATGGTGTATAACCTTTCTGATGCATTGTTGGATTTGGTTTGCTGAGGTATTTTTAGAATTTTTGTACCTGCGTTCATTAGGGAGACTGATCTGTAATTTTCTTTACATTGTCTGATATTAAGTGTTCTTAAACAAAAATATATACACCCCCATAGGGCCTACAAGATGGCAGAAGTAGAGCAGAAGAAGTAAAATCTCTGCCAGTTCACCTCTCATAGGGTGACACTTGACCAGCTGCTGGACAGTTGTCCTACAAGATGCTGGGCTTGTCCAAGAGGTGCTGGGCAATCCCAGCAAGCAGAACCCCTGGGGAACAGCACAGGCTGCAGAGGCAAGCAGCCAGGTTAACCCGGAGCCCAGGAGAAGCCCCAAGTTGTAAAGACGCCAAGGGCGAGGTCTTCCACAGGTGGAAATCGGCCTGAGATGGCCAGCCCCTACCTGGTGAGTTCACTCTCACTTCCAAGTCCTGCCACTCCTCCCTTTTATTCCTGCTTAAATAACCTGCTTGGCTAGGACAGGTACAGCTGTCTGTAAAATGTAATTAATTAGTCAGTTAATCCAATTTAAATAAACAGAAACACACCTAAAATAAGGTTGAGCTTAACAAAACCCATCTTGTGACGTAAATGTACTCGAAACTCACAGCAGCCTAAGCCCATACTTCCCTTACAGCAATAGCTCTGTGCTCACTAAATCAGCATGGATAGCAACTTCAATAGGACAGCCTCCTATACTTGGAGAGACCAGGCTGTAGGTAGTATATGGAATATAGGAAGATAGTTTGGGTTACTTATATAACCCTGAAAGTGTCTCAGAAGCTCTCTCCTCCTCAGAATCCCCACACAGTGCTGAGAACCACTGCTTAGGGCAGTGATGTTCAACAGTTAAGCTTCCAGGCATTGCAGATTCCTTCAGCACTGGTTGTCCTGTTCAGCTTCCCATTTCCAGAATCTGACAGAGCCAGGCACATAGTAGACCTCAGTAAGTTGTGAGCTAAATGAAAATGGGCAGAGGATAAAATGCTCATGAGAAGGATAAAGAAACATGAGCTAGAAAATGACCTTTTGATTCTGAAGGGCAGCTCAGACTTAAACTTCATGGCTTTATTTTGAGACTATCTGATTTGATCTAATGTGTTTTGGATTATTTAAACCAAGAACAATTGCATCAATATATTAAAGAGAATTCTTATTTTAAAAGAAAATCAGATATGTAGAGAATATACTTATATTCCAAGAGTATGGTAAAGTGATGAATAAATACAAATCTATACTAGTTAAATATCTTGATTATGAAAATGGGAATTTTACAGTGTAAATTCTTTTTTTTTTTCAATAAAGGGCTTAAAAACAGACTGAACTCCATTCTTTTATTGACTGTGTTAATGCACATTTTGACTACTCCAGATTAGAAAATATAGCGTGATGGTTCCTTATTTTTTTTTACACAAGCACAAGTAAGCATTAGATCTATGCCCTTAATGAAATAATGACTCACAACTACATGTGTCAAATTCATTCCATATCTTTTTTTTAAAGATTGTTTTATTGACAAATCTTTTTTTAAAAATGTTTTTAATTTCATTTTCGGAGTTTTTTCAATGTATGGTTGTAAATCCCTGGATAATACCGCCCACCATTCCTCACCCCCAGGCTCTCTGCCTCCTTTCTTATTGTTGCTTGCTCATGTTTAGCCCTTTGGTTTTTGCCTTTCTGGGGCTATGTCCTTATCCTGGGTAACAGTGTGGTTTCTTGGGACATGGAAGACCGTGATACTTAGCTTTCCAATATTGTTTTTGTCTTTTAGGCCAGTCTGAGCACCTTTGGCTTGTTTCAATGCTTCTTGCTTCTTTGTGGCTGTCATCTCCATTGTTTTCTGTCTCATTTTGTTGTTTCTTCACATTATGTTTCAGGTCTTTGACTTTAGGAATCTGGCTCCCAGCCTTTTATTTTGGTAGAGCAGCTCCTCAATGGGGACAACCATCAGCAGATGGTAGGTCTCCTGCTCTCCTCCATCGGAGCTCTGCTGTGGGGCCACTACCATTCTGCAGTTTTCCTCCTTCTGTGGAAAGGGGGTGTGTGATGCCTTACTGATGGCATCTCTGCACCAGGATTTTAATCCCAGCTCCACAGTGATGTTGTAGGTGTAATTCTGTCTTCTATGCTTGATCTCACAGCCCAGTGCTTGATGGTTCTCTCCATGCTCTTTTTGAGTCCTGCTCAGGTGGCATGTGTTTATGGGGCTTTTATTCTTGTCCCTCACCTCTTCTGTATCTGTGATTGAAAATCATCTAGATTTCCTTATTCCTGATGAGTGCTAACAGGCATAGAGGCAAACCAAAGGGGATCTGTGGTACACCCCACTCCTCGCACACCACAGCCGCTTCTTTGCAGGACTTGGGTGTGCAGGTTCATTCCATATCTTGCTTTCACTTACATATGACTTTTCCCAAGAAATGAAACAGTGACCTCTGTAAAAAGGCTCTCCAATTCAGTTCCGATTCTAATGCCTTACACAGTGGTGTCTTTGTACCCAGGGGAGGAGCAGGTACTGAGCAGATGTGACCACAGGCCACATATCCAGGGAGGGGAGAGGATAGAAAATTACTGGGTAGACCACAACCTTATGAAGGGTAGGGACTTTTTGGTGTTCCCCACATTGGGAAGAGCTCCTGACTCACAAGTGACACTCACAAAGTTGCTGATCTGAGAGACAGTGACAGTGTGTGTGTCCAGGGCTGAGGAGACCTAAGTCCTCTTTGGCCCAAAAGAGACAACCAGGACTACATTCCTAGAGAGAAGTGACTTATGAGGAGGGAGGTGTACAAGATTGGCACCAGGGGAAGAGAGCTGAACAAGTAGGAGATGCCAGCTAGCAGTGGGGAGCAGAGCTGAGGGGCTTCACAGAGCTGGGTCTGAGTGGGAGGTTTAAGGAAACTCGAGGCTAAGGGCCCTGATTTTGGCATAGAAGGCTGGAGTCAATGCACTGAGCAGCAGAAGCAGTGACTAGGAGGGGAGAATTCTCTCACCTGCTCTCTGTGCTTGGATGGGCACAGATGAGCTTCTCACTTAACTAACTATATTCATTTTTCTGTGGCTGTCCTAACAAATTTACCCTCGACTAGGAGGTGGTGGTGGTGGTGTGTGTGATTTAAAACATTAAAAATGTGTTCCCTTTATATTTCTAGAGGTCAGAAACCCAAAACCAAGGTGTGGTATTGGCAGGGCCTCACTCCCCTAGGAGAGTTTAGGTGAGAGTCTTTCTTATCTCTCCCAACTTGCAGTGGCTCTACTTATTTGGTTTGTGGCCGCACCTCTATAATCTTGTCTGTTTTATAAGTGGTCTCTCTCCTTTGTGTTTCTTGAAAGGACCATTGTTCTCTTAAGGGCAGGATTATAGATTTACCTGGATAACCAGGATGATCTCTACATCTTAAGATCCTAAATGACACCTGCAAAGACTTTCCAGATTTCTGGGATTTGACATAGCTGTATCTTCTGGGGAGTGTGATGGTCAATTTTGTGTGTCAACTTCACTGGGCCACAGTGCCCTTATTTGTGCTCAAGCATTATGCTGGATGCTTCTGTGAAGAGGCTTTAAGATGAGAATTGTACTAAGTTAGTGGACTTTGAGTAAAGCAGACTGTCCTTCTTGATGGTAAATGGTCACCCAGCCAGTTGAAGGACTGCAAAAACAAAAGACTGCCCTCTCCTAAGCAAGAGAAAATTCTGCCCCCAGGATGCCTTGGGACAGCAAGTACAGTAATGGCTCTTCCTGAGTCTCCAGCCTGCTAGCCTCCTCCATTACATTTTGGACTTGTCAAGCTTTGTCAGGCTTCCATAATCACGTTATCAGTTCTTAATCTCTCTCTCTCTTTCTCTCTCTCTGTCTGTCTCTCTCTCCACATTCTATTGCTTCTTTAGCTCTGAAGAATGCTGATTAATATAAGGGGCCTCCAATCAATCCAGAACACCAATATCTAGTCTGTAGCATTTTCTCAAACTTAAATGTGCACATGTTTTGCTCAATTGCAGCTTCAACTGTTCTGGGGCGAGGCCAAGGACTTCCCATTCTAACTTGTTTCTGGGCAAAGAAGGTAATGCTGGGGTGACAACTCCTCCCAGGATTATTCTAGTTTTGAATCAAATCCTTTGCCTGAGCCCTGAGCAAATTACCCTCCCACTGACCCAAGACTGCACTTTGGGTAGCAGGGGTGAGAGAGTTTTGTAGGAAGAAGTTGTGGAAACGAGACTTTTCTCAAATTTGAGGCTAAGTGTAAAAGTATCTTGTGATATAAGTCCATATATTTTAGATCCCAGCATGAAGTGCCAAGGATGGTTGAATACTTAACTTACTCAGGCTCTTCTTTTTCCATTGTTTTTATTTGTTTTAATTTTCTATCAGAACAAATAGAAAACTTCAGTCAGGGTGACTTTATATCAAATCCCCCAATGATGGTAGAAGCTTACCCCCCCTGGGGCCATTAACAGAGTTGATACATACATTTGATAAGGAGGTAGTTATTTTCATGTTGCTATAGACTTGCAAATTTAAAAGAGAACTGGTTGGTATTTTAATTAGATACCTGCCTGCAAGACTTGGGAAGGAAGAGTATAAATATGGGCTAAGAACAAAGAACCAGATGAACCATTTTTGGGATTCAGCCATTTTGGGATGAAAGATGGAGGCCGGACCATGAGGGCTAAGGGGCCTGAGGCTGGGGACCTTTGGCCTGGGCTGATAAACTCATGACTTTTAGTAAGCATAAGCTGAATGTGCCTGCTGAAAGCTAAAGAGGTTGGAGATTTGAACTCCATGTTGGAGTTTGTCTTATTGAGTTTGACTCAAATGTTTCTGGAGAGACCATGTGAGTTAGGCCTGAGAAGAAAACAAGTTCTGCTGAAACCAGATGTGGTGGCATGTGCATTTAATCCCAGCCTTGGGAAGGTGAGGCTAGGGATCACTTAAGTCTGTGGGTTCGGAGCTATGCCAGACATCATAAAAAGACCTAGTCTCCTAAAAACAAAAAACGCAAAACAAACCTCATCGTGGCTATAATGCAGAGGAGAACAAGCGATAATGGCCCTGGATGCACGCACAACCTGGGTGGAACAAGTACGGTGTTGGGAATCAACAAGACAGAAAGGTAACACCAGCGACTGAGGTGACCTGTCACAGATTCCTGCCTACATCATCTCTGGCACTGGGGACCCAAACCCCAGGCCTACAACAATGTACACCATTTAAGAGGCTCCCTCCTTTGTCAATTTAATGGGGGAAAAACCCACCACTAGTGGCTGTGACCCCATGGCAGAAATGCTGACGAGAGAGGAGAGGAGCTTAAGGAACCACCTGGGGAAGTCTCTGCTTTTGGCTGGGAGTTATATTCCTAAAATCAGAAGACATGGAACCAGGAACAGGTGACAGACACCAGGAACAATGCGGGAGAAGCTACCACATCTGCCCTACAAGTTCCTGACGTGCTTGTCCTGACTCTCTGCCTCAGCTACCCCTGGAGATGGGAGCAGCCTCATCTGCTACTGTCCAGAAGGGCAAGTCCATACCCAGGGGGAAAGAAAAGGTGGACATAGTTTGAAAACAAAAAAGAAAAGGCCCATGGGCCAAACACAGACCAACAGCTTGCAGCGAGAGGTGTTGGAGTGACCAGAGGGGGGAAGGGGAGGGGTTGCGGTGGGGAATAAGGGTTACAATACAACCTTGCAAACATGACCAGTGTTGTTCGATAATTACAAAATAAAACATTAAAAAAAAAAGTTCGGCTGGTTCCTGTACTCTGGAGTTTCTTTCTACTAACTGGAAGAGGACAACAAGAAGATAGCAGCACGCCTTCAATTACATGCCATCATGTCTTTGACTGCATGTTTGGAAGCTGGAGCATGCCACAGAAAGGTGCCCTACTCTTTGTGTACGTGTTCATGAACGCTGAAGGATTGGGCAAGTGGTGAGGTCAACAGGACTAAGACACTGGGGATATTTTAAACAATGTTGAGGAAGGTTTTGGACAATGTTGGGGTAATCGGGGTTTTTCTTATATGTTTCTTTTTGTAGTAAATAATTAGAAAATCACTTTGTTTAGTAATAAATAGTTCTTTTCACTTTACAAATCTGTTCTGGCTTTAAAAATAATGTAAGGGGGCTATGGATGATAAGAACCCGCCATTTTGAATGTCTTTAGGCTGCAGAAATTGTAGAAGTTATATTTGAGGCCAAGCGGCTGTGAGTTCAAAACGCAGTTCTAACTTTTTTTCCCCTGCCATCAGGCTGGGAGCAGAGAGAAACGGGTGGCTTGCATTTGCATAACTTTAGTAGGTCGGCAGTGAAAATTCAAGGTGCTACAGCTTTAAGCCAGCTTGTTGGGGAGAAGCTGGAAAAAAGAGGGTTTTTGAGTTAAGTTCTAGGTTAAAGAGTCTCCCTTTTCTCACCCAATTTCACCCACAGTGGTTCAGCAGATGACTTTAGGGAAACAGACCGTCCCAAGGAAATTCCCTGATACATCCTCTACCCACAGGAACATTTTTTATGCGCTGACTCATGCTCATTTCCTTGCCTGGCAGGTTTTGAAGTCAGCCAAAGCTGTGCTTGAATTCTGGTTCTGCCATTTACAGTCAACTGGTTTTGGACAAATTACTTAACTTCTCTAAGGTTGATATAATGATACTTTTCAAAAGGTCATATCAGGAGGGCTGGCACCAGGGGAAAGGATACACTGATGCAAAATGCACAACCCAACACTGCATTCGAGTTTCCTTTCTACTCAAGCAGAGGGTGACACAGACTCCATGGGCAATACAAGTGAGGGTGGGGAGGGAGGGGCCACTGGGTGTCTTGGTCTGGTGATGATCACCAGATCTGCTTATACTAAATGCAGCTTATAATGCTATTTTACTTATATTTTCCCTGAAGTAACTTTCTTTCTTTCTTTCTTTTTTTTTTAATCACACAATTAATTAAGGTTTTATTGTAGAAGATATGTAGGCAAAAGGAAATGTTCATGGTATATTAACTAAAAAATACATCCTACAAATACATGACCATGATTTTGTAAATATATATATATATACATATATATTTAATGTCAAAGGAAAGTTTGGGGGTACTGTGATTATAGATCATTTCTATCTCCATTTCTACATTTTATGACCTATCGCTTCTCGGCCTTTTGGCTAAGATCAAGTGTAGTATCTACATTTTATGACCTGAAGTAAATTCCAATGATTTTTTTTTTTAATTTAACCTGCCTAACCAATAATAAGTGTGAAGTCATGGGTTTAACTTGCTAATTATATATTTTTTCCAAAGCATAGTAAATATATTTAATCACACGTTCTGATATTTAGAGGGCCTTTTATGGTCTCAATAGGATTAGCATGCTAGTTATAGGTCTTCTTTGTAGTCTGCATTAGAATCAACACATTCAGACAACCGTTCACACAGCAAACAGCAGAGTGCCTTTTTCTGTCAGAACAGCCCAGTGTGCTTCTAGGCTCTTGAGTACCAATGCCAAGAATTGCCCACCCTAGGCCTTTCTTGTTCCTAATACTGAGAAGATCCCAGACTTGCTAGACTGCTTAGGAGGCATTAGTCTGTGTGTACCAAGGAGCCCAGTCAAGATGTACTAAATCTTAGATCTGTGGTGGAGGTTTCCCTCAGTTGTTCTTTTACTTCCATGCTGAGGGAGAGCAGTTAAAAGAGGTGGGGTTGAGTGTCTTGTTCTTGCTTTCTCATCTAATTCTTCCTTATATGTGACAGAAAGAAAAATTGACTCAAATCTACAAGTGTACTTGGCCATGTTCATATGCACATGTGTGCATTTGTGTATGTTCTCTCTCTTTTCATTTTCCTTTTCCAGGCAGTTACATGAGTGAATCAGCTCAGAACCTATAGCAACTGGGCAACTCAGCCACTATTACTTCCTTTTCCTTTCCTCTGGTGCCAGGTCCACATGCTCCTCAGAGAAATGCTTTGAGCTTAAGGTCCATGAACTGGTAAGATGTCAAGAGTCAAATCTTGGAAGTCTATAAAGATGCCAAGAACTTCAACCCAGCTTTGTCAGATTCCACCACAGGGCATGGCACCTTGCTTCAGCTAATATAACTAAGATTCAGCATTTTCCAAGGTGCTTCCTGCATTGCACTTGACTTTTCAATGATCTTTGCCTTTTGCCTTTTTTGTTTCTTTCTCTAAGAGTATTCCTATCTGTGTGCTAACATGTTCCCTCTAAAACAAAAACAACCCAAATCAATCAAAACCAGGTATCTCTATTGTATACCTATTGCCTCAGGTCAGTGCCACCTCTTCCTGCCTTTCTTGACACATGCATGCAGTGAGTGGGGGTTATCCTTAGGGTCTTCACTTGCCAGTCTCATTCTCATTTGTTCATTTTTTGAATGGGTCTTCAGGCCCCTCCAACCTCCTGAAACTGCCATCCTAAAAGTCAATAATGGTCTCCTTACCCTCATCCTTTTCTGCAGTTTCTGGTGCCTTTACCATCCTGTGCCCCCAGCACCAGATACCCTTGTGTGGCTCCTTTCCAGGACTTGTCTTGACTTATCTTCTCTTTCCCTCAGGAGGTGGGCTCCCAAAGGGTGATGTTTTCTCCCCTTGTACTTGTCATCTCTGGGAACTGCTATCATCTGTGACTCCTGCTCCCAACACAACGTCCCTTCCATCTTTGCAAAAGAGAAAAGCACCAGCATTTGGTTCCATTCTTGTTCCTTTTTGGAGCTTAGAACTAAAAATAGAAGTATCGAAGGATCTCATGACAAGGCCCCTGGGAGGGTCAGTGGGAACAACTTGGGGTTTCATAAAGGAAGCATGATGCTGGCAATCTATTCAGAAGAATGAGGATATTCATGAAACATGAGATGAATGAACCCATGCCCTGCTTTCTATTGACAGGAAACAAACTTGGCAGCTTCTCAGGGGATTGTGCAGATATCGGCACCTAATTCCAGAGAGGTGTCCATCAACATTTGTCATAATAGATTACAGACAAGGGGGAGGCCTGGGGTCCAGGTGAAAGTGCAATAAAACCATTTATCCTAAAGACATATAGGTAGAACTTAAAGGAGGAGGACAGGTCTTCCCAGTGACTCAAGGTCCTTTAATAGATGTTGAGGGGAAGCAAAGATGGAGGTTGTGGGCAGGCACTAGTTTTCTTGTTAGCTCAGACTCTTTCAGCAAACCCACACTGACTGCTTCTGTGGAGACCAGGAGGCCTTCAAAAAAGCTCCTTTTTATCAGGTAGAAGTGAAGCCTCTTTGACAACACCAGCGGGTTCTGACTGGCTGGCAGGAAGCTCTCTGCCATTCAGGTTGCAAGTGCCCTGGAGGAGTGTAGAGTGCTTTCCTGGAACCAGGCTCAAGTGCTGCCTGTATGTGAAGTCCAAATTGCTTCAAACCACTTGGGCAAACCTGTAGTGAGGGAATAGGAGTAGGTGTGCACTGAGTTTATCTGATGGCAGCAGCATATCACAGAGAACAGTGGATGTGCCAGCGTCAGGCAGAACTAGTCAGGAACACTTCAGCTCTGCTTTATTACCAATGGATCTTAGTTAATAACTTGCAGAACCCATAACATTGCTCATCTGAATGATGAGCACAGTGTGTGTGCATGTGCACTCGTGTGTGTATGTGTCTTGTGATCATGGGGAGTATGTGCCTGTTTTCAATGGCGGATATGTTTATGATGGTATATGTGATGTTTATGAGAATATAAACTAAAACATGCAAGCAGTAAGAGAGGAACTAGAAGATGCAGAATGTAGAGTAAGGGAGATAGTCAAGACCAGGAGCTAGAGTAGGAAAGAAGGCCTATCGAGTCTTTTGTGGACAAAGCCAGTTGATCTTGTATACAAAGCACCTCCTTGAGCCTTCCTGCATTTTCCAGGAGATGGTGTCCAGAGAATTAGGCATCTAGCAAAGAGACAAAAAGGGCTATTGAGCAGGGAGGTCAGACTCTGACATTAAGAGTCCATAGTCTGGGAGGTAGCAGGGGCAGCAGAGATCCCAAGAGTGTTCGGAATACCTGGCACCACTCCTGCCTTCCCTTACCTCTGTTCATCTGCTGTTAGAGGGGGGATCAAAATAAAAACAAGTAAGTTAAACTTTTTTACCTTTTTACCTCCAATTTTCTTTTTTTCATTAACACAACTAAAATAAAGCACATGCGAGCAAAAATATAGAAAACTGGCAAGAAAAAGACATAAAAGAATGCAAATTGGAAAATTTGCAGATCACCTGATAGTATATTTAGAAAGCCCAAAGACACTACCAAAAATCCATTAGAACAAAAAATGAAAACAGTAAAATGGCAGGATACAAAATCAATAACAGAATACCAGTTGCATTTCTATATGAAGAGAATGTATTAGAAGAAAGGGAACTAAGATAAACAATTCGTATACATCTAAATCAGGCCAAAAGAGAATTAAATACTTGGGACTAAACATAAAGGAAGTGAAGGACTTATATATGGAGAACTATAAAACTCTGTTCCAGAAAATAAATGGAGACCAAAAAATGGAGAAATATCCCATGTTCATGAATTGGAAGAATAAACACCATTAAAATGGCCATGTTATCTAAAGCAATTTATAGATACAATAACTATCAAAGTGCCAATAACTTTTTTCAAGGAAATTGAATAAACAATCATAAAATTTATAAAGAATCACAAAAAGCCCTGAATAGCTAAAGCAATTCTGAGAGAAAAGAAGAAAGATGGAAGTATTGCACTTTCTGACTTCAAATTATATTAGACAACACAATAATCAAAGCAGGATAGCACTGGAGGAAAAAGAGAATCTCGAACAAACAGGACAGAGCCCAAAGTCCAAAGACATACCCAAATAAATACGGACAGTTAATCTTTAATAAAGCAGCCACACTTGGGAAACATGGACAGCCATGTGCAAAAACGAAACAAAACAAAACAAAAAATACCCCCACTAGATCCTTACTTAACTCCATACACAAAAATTAGTTCAAAATGGACAATAGATCTGGATCTAAGAACCTAAACCATAGAATACTTGGGAAAAAGACTTGGAAAAACACATCACGCCATCTATCACAAAGATGTGCTTGGAACACAACAGCAACAGCCCGGGACACCAAAGCAAAAATAAACAAGTGGAACTACATACAACTAAAACACTTCTGTGCCTCAAAGGAAACCATCAGAGAAACAAAAATTTCACCTATAAAACTGGAGAAGGCAATGCACATCACACATCTGACAATAGATTAATTTAAAAAAATATATAAAGTACAATACAATCTAACAGCAACAACAACAACAAAAACAATAAAAAAAATGGGCAGCAGATCCCTAGCCCCGGCCACTTCATAGGCTGAAGCTTACAGGCACGAGCCACCATGCCCGGCCCTAATTGTCTTTTCTAAAGACATTTGGGGCCGGCTTGGGAAGCTCCAGCCAGTTTGGCCTGTGAGGGCCATGCATGCCCTAATCTGCGCACACCTGCAGCCGCCAGCTGGCCTCTGGCTGGCAGTTGCACCCACTGCGCACCCACCGAGCACTCTCTGCCATCAAGTTGGCTGGTAAGAGGGCCTTGGGGGCTGGCCCAGGAGATCCAGATGGGTCCGGCGGGCAAGATAAGATCCACTCAGGGTCAGGGAAAACGGGGTGTGTGAGTGTAGGGGGCAGGTGCGGGGGAGATCCTGCCGTTTCACTCTTACTCTGCTTAGTCCTCAGGAGGAATAAGAAAAACATTGCCAACAGTGACACGTTGGTGAGGGACCAGATAAGGATCCTGCCAATACAACTGGGCAGGATGCAGGAGAAGGATCATCATGGAACATAATGAATTGGAGAGACAACCATGGTGAAGACCTATCACTGAAATGTGCCTTCAAACTCGTCAGGAATGGATGAGCCAAGATCCCATCTTGGGACATGCCACTCAAGAAAATAAGGAGCCCCCCACATACCGTGGAAGAGGAAGTCCACAGAATTGGGGAATTGGCTCCACAACAAATCTGCAAAGGGAGAGAGTGGAGATCATGCACAAAGGTCACTGGTGGATGCCTACCTTCTCTGAGAAACCTCATTATGGAAAATGACTGGAAGCAAGGCCCTCCGAAGCCAGAAGGCAGAGCTATGGGGTGAAGAGGCAAGAGATATACGGGGAGAATAGACAGGAATGGACAGCCAGCAACGAGAAGATGGTTAAACCTCATGGTTAAACCTCAAATGAGCACGGACAGGCTGCCCAACGCAAAGCTAAGACTACAATCCTTCACGCACAGAATGCTGGGTACCAGGAACACAGTCCCTCACCTGTCAAATAGACACAAGCACAGAAAAGGAAGAGAAACCTATGGACTGAAGATAAATCATCAAACGAGAGATGAGTCTGAGTGAACAGATGGGCCACAGGGGTTGGTGGGGAGGGGAGAGAAGGCATCCCAGCCACCATTTATCTATGTAAGAAATTTTTAAAAAATGAATAAAGACATTTGGAAGGCATGCAAATGTATGAAAAGTTGCACAAAGTCATGGAAATGCAAATCAAAATGGAAGTGAAATATCACCTTACCCCTGTGAGAATGGCTCATGTTAAAACAATGTAAATAAAGAAAGTTGAGGAAGTTACCTTGAAAAGGGAGCTCTCATCCACTGTTGGTGGGAATGCAAACTGGTATGCCCCTATGGAAAACAGTATGGCAATTTCTCAAGAAAATGAAAATGGAAATCTTGTATGAGTCAGCCATACCTCTCTGTTAGACATTTATCCAAGAAGTGTGTAAACTGATATGAAAAGACTTATGCACTCTTATGTTCATAGCCCAACTGTCCGTAATTGCCAAGACACGGACCCAAGGCAAGTGCCCATCAAGAGATGAATGGATAAAGAAATTGTGGATCACATACATAGTCGGTGGAAGACTACAGTTATTTTAAAAGGCAAAATGGTGTCTTTGGGGACAAAATGAATGAGATGATTATGCTAAGTGAAATTAAATCACAAAGTGAAAGAGATATCAGGTATCACTTATCACTGGAATGTAAATAACAAAAAAAATACCCAGGTGA
>PVHY01014148.1:0-39275 GCA_004024945.1 Uropsilus gracilis
GAAGGAACGAAGGAACGAAGGAACGAAGGGAGAGAATCATCCAGAAGGGACTTTTTCCCCTAGGATGCTTTTTGTTAAATAAGTATATAAAGAAAGTGAATCAGTGAAAAATCTGTTCTCTCCTATTTTTTCCGTTTTGTTTTTCCACTTCTTCATGTCTCTAATTTTACCTAAATGATAATTTTATGAGCAAATCAAGTTATACATAATACATTTTATGTTTCTTAGCAAAATGATTTTAGATATGTAAATTGTACTACAAAAATAAATATTGCATGTTATTCTAATTTTTCACCAAATTTACATCCCCCTCCCCCACCATTCTCCAATCTTTTCCATTTTAACATTTTAACATTTCCAAGACCTTGTCATTATCAAATTTAGCTCAGGTCTAAGAGAGCAGTGGCTTCATATGGGGTTAGGTGGTTCAGTCTGTTAATTGGCAAGTTTCTAGAATCTTGGAGAATATCATTATTTCTTCTTTGTGATTGGGAAGATGGATATAATAGTATGCAATAGAGCAGACGAGAATTGAATAGGCTTTCTCTATGTTTGTGGCAAGATTTTTGAAACCTATCCATTGCCCATCACGTCTTCCTTAGGTCCAAGTCTATTTGAAATACCAACGCCCAGCCTCCTCTCTCTGAGGAGTATGCCAAGCATGACAGGTCTCAGAGGCAGAGAGGCATAGAAGTTGTCCCTTGACTTGATCTTATTTCTAGAAGCTCTGTCTTGCTATGACAGCATTATATACCATAGCTTTGACCACTGATCTCCCTGGTGGGATGAGTACCCTAAATAACAAAAACTGCTATTTAAATTATACAGAGCTGCATCATCCAGTATGGAAGTCACTCGTATTATGTGGCTGTATAAAGTAATAAAACTAAATAAAATTTAAATTCTAGTCATTTGATTGTACCAGCAGTTTCTTCATTTAAAGTGCTATCTAGGCACATGCAGCTAGCAGCTTGGACAGCACAAATACACATTTCCGCCATCACAGAAAATTCTAATGAATAGCACTGATCGGGAGGGAAACATGCAGAGAAGAATGCAGAAAAAGTTTTTAATTTCTTGGCATGTACCTGGACCTGGGTGCCACAATGGCCCATTAAATTATCTGATAATCTCTGTAGTAAATATCACTCTCACTTTCTATAAGAAGAATTGGAGGCTCAAGGAGGTTAACCTACCAGACTCTCATAGTGGCAAAGTTGATGTATCTAGGACTGTATGATGTTGAAACTCTGCTCTAGGTCTTGGGATGGGGCCAAGGTAAAATGGCAATGCACAGCAGGTGTGTATAGGGTACAACGATGGGAGATAATGGATTGAGCCACAGCGTCAAATAATTCACTTTTATAAAAGAAGCAGATTTTCCTTCCTCCACTATGTACCTCTAAGGAGAGATGCAGGAGAGGCTGTCTCCACAAATGTCAGGCTTGTTTTACACAGGAGAAGCACAGAGCAGCCATTAAGACTCTATTGCCACGCACTGGGGAAAGTACAATATGGAATAAATATCATTGACTGATAATTCATCATCACCAGTTTCCTCCAGATACTGCCCGAGTTTGGCCCTCTGTGTCCAGAGAGTCTAAAGAAAGCAGAGTCATCTAACTTAGTCAAAGTTGCTGCTAGTGACTCATGAGTCTAGCACTGGTTTCCCTTGAGATGTCATGAGAGCAGCTGCCCAACAAGGTCAACCTGACCTGTGCATAGATTTTCAGCAGCCAGAGTCCCAGGAACAACCATGCACATTCTCTGGGAGTGATGAAAGAATGCTTGGTGCTACTTACCCAAGCAGCTGTGGTGGAGCCAACATGAGAAGTCACAAAGAATGGTGACACAGGGTGACAACTGCTGTAGGAGCAGGTTGCTGCTGTAGAGGGATGCACTCATAGCTTCATGTTCATACCCACAGTTCTCAAGAGTGGGGAGCTGTAGAGCAACCACCCCAACTTGGGTAGGTTCTTTATTGATTCTAACAGTTAAAGAAGAATGTTAGAGCCCTTGGTGGATTTTACAGGCTTTCATGCTCTTTCAGGAAACTAGGCACACAGGCACTCCAGGCAGGGATGCTGGATCAATTTAATGAGAAGTAGGCAATTGAAGCAGCAAGGGAAGGGGGCCAGGGAGGCTAGTGAGCCCCCATGGCTCCTGGACAACCCCAGGAATCTTCACACTCTTTCTCTGAGTTCATTCTACATTCTATTCATGCTGTCCTCTCCCTGCTTCTAAGGTGACACCAATCTTTTATCTCCATCCCGTAACCCCATTTGAGCCCACTCACACATGCACATACCCTCTGGACCAGGCGTGTACAATCATGGGGAAGGTGCAGTGTCACAGGTACTGTCATAGAGGTTAATGGCAGAAGAGTAAAAACCTTAATTCATTTATCCTACAGGTGCCAAGGCCATCTGAATTAGAATGGCAGCCATAACTCAGGCAAAAGGAGTTTGCCAGATGGAACTTTGGAGTATGGGGAATCTTGTGTGATGAGATCACATCTGTGGTGAGCTTTCTGAGGCTTACAGCTACAGTTAGGGATAGACACTTGGGCCTGGTTGTATAAGGTTGACATACTACATCACTACATCACAAGCCCCCACAAGGAGTTGTGCACTAGTTACTCTGTCCAGCCTCACCCCATTCATAGAACATGGAAGACTCTTGAAAAATGTCCTGTTTCTAACAATTACCCAAACTGTTTCCTAAAAGTTCACTTCATGGAAAACTAGTTCTGAAAGATGTTAATGTGTACTTTTTATAAAAGAAAGAAAGAAAGAAAGAAAGAAAGAAAGAAAGAAAGAAAGAAAGAAAGAAAGAAAGAAAGAAAGAAAGAAAGAAAGAAAGAAAGAAAGAAAGAAAGAAAGAAAGAAAGAAAGAAAGAAAGAAAGGAAGGAAGGAAGGAAGGGAAAATCTTCTATGGTCAACACAGTTTGGAAAGCACTGGATTAAATAAGGTTCAACAGGGCAATTTACTGTAGGAGTTCTCTGAGCCTTTTAAATGATAATGAGGGGAATGTAGAAACAGCATTTCCTAAGATTAATTGACCATGGAATTCTTCTTCCACAGAATTTCTTGGGGAACTATTGTTCCAAAGAAGCAGTGATCAAGACCTCTAACTTCAGCTCATCATTGCAACCTTTAGATAAAGTAAGTCTGCTACCTTGGGTTTGATTAGTGCAAATCAGTCAGTTGCACCACTATATGAATCATCGCTGGTATTACACCCATTCCTGGATTTATTTTTCCACCTAAGCAATGAAAGGGTGCCTCAACTATATCAATCCTGGTTTCAGGGGCATAACTTTCTTATTCCCCACTTCCAAATGATGACACAATGCTTCCCAGCCTAGCTCTCAGTCAAATTCACAACCACATCAGCAATGAATTATTTATTAATATTTTTGAGACTCTACTATGTGCAACATATTATATTATGCAACCTGGGAACATACAAACAAGTAGAGAATTGAAAAGATTGTTCCAATTATCCAGGAATTTACAACCTAATCGGGAAGATGAGAAGTACACATTTTCTCCCTAGGGTTCCTGTTCCCCGCTTCTACTCCACTCCCACCCCCCCATCACCACCACCTTCAGATGCCTTCTTTCTAGTCCCTTTACTCAATTATATTTCTCAAAATACCTTCATTTTCACAATCTCGACTGGAGATAACTCTGTTTTGGGGCCTGTGTACAGCATGTATTATTCATAGGCTTGCTTGTTTCTGAACAACTTATGAAAACCAACTAGAGATTAATTCATAAAAAATAAGCTTTCTTCCCCTCTCCCTTTACAGGACCAAATCTGTTTCTCTGGCACAATTGTATTGGCTGATTGGGTTTCTGCTCTCCCACTGCCCCCATTCTGTAGGAAAATCGTGTCTCCTTAGTATTGCTGCCACATAGTCTTTCATGTGCCTGAAATATATACCATTGTGTTCTGACTTTTGTTTTGTGCAGCATCTCTTTCAAGCACTATCTTCCGCAAGGTCCCTCTGTCTTGGCAGCTGAGAGATTTCCATTGTACTTTGCACATCACAAGTTTTTTATTCTGCGAGGTGGCCTTTTGTCGTTGAGTTTGCTAATGTTTGTAGCAGCAAACACACACAGCCCTACTTCATCAGCCTCATTCTGTTCCAAAGCACGACTCTCACATTTACTGAGGGAACCAAGATCCTCCCTGTCTGCCAGGGATAAGATGGGCTTAACCTAGCAGACAGAGGAATGCATGTGGTACTCATCAAAGATGTGTAAGGCTGGTCATTCTTCCATCATAGGAATTTTAATCACCTGAAATGCAGAAACCGTATTCCTCTTTCTGCATAAGAACATGCCTGTTCTTCTTCCTGACAAACAAGACTCAATTCCCTCTTCCACCATTCTGTCTGGGTCAGCCCTTGTGGAGTCCCTCCCTCTCTGATCTCAGTAGAACTTGTGAACAGCATTTACAGACAGTGAGATCCCTTCCCTGCCCATCTCCCTAATTTTCACTTTCAGTTAACCTAAACATGCTCTCTGCTTCACTGTGTTTATAAACCATAGTTGACCCATTCTCCAGCTCCCTGTGCTCAGTGTTTAATTGAAATTTGGAACTCAATATATATGAATCAATAAAAAAGGGAAGGGAAAGGAAGGAAGGAAGGAAGGAAGGAAGGAAGGAAGGAAAGAAAGAAAGAAAGAAAGAAAGAAAGAAAGAAAGAAAGAAAGAAAGAAAGAAAGAAAGAAAGAAAGAAAGAAAGAAAGAAAGAAAGAAAGAAAGAAAGAAAGAAAGAGGAAGGAAGGAAGGAAGGAAGGAAGGAAGGAAGGAAGGAAGGAAGGAAGAAAGAGCCAACATATTTCTTGAAACTGAAACTGGCATTCCAGACTTTAAAGGTATAATCAGGTCTGCCTGCTGCCTCCCAACCTATGTCCAGGTTTCAGCCTTTTATTGCTTCTTTGCAGTTCTCTAGGCACAGGAACAGGAACTGTTCTCTAGGCCTGTGAGGTTGTAGGGTAAGTGAGTTAGTGAGAGGTTTCTTCCTCCATTAGCCTGTGGACATCACCTGTGGTGGTATGTCTCCTCCATCACTGTGTGGTTCAGTGGATGTGTACACATGTGAGGGGATAAGGGGCACAGAGAGCAAATAGAATGAGCATAAGCACCAGAGAGAGCACAAGATGAGAGAAAGCACAAAAGAATACCAGAGAAAGAACCCAGAGAAGGCTGAAGGACTCACCTGCCTCCCAGCCCCTCCAGCTCTGTCCTAACTGGTGAGTTTGTGAAACTGCTAGAACCAATAAAGAATCTATGTAGATTGGTGACCTGACACTTGCCTCCATAATTGGCGATGAGGATGGGATCATTACCAACAGAGGTAAAGGTAAGAGCATGGAAGACCACATCCATTGTGACCCAGTACTACACTCATATTAATGCATCAATCTAGCCATAGATGAAAACCCTTAGAATCTGTAACACTGAAACTATCTAAGTTAATTTGACCTTGCAGAATGATCTTCACCTTGTCCTCTCCTGGATTATATATAGCTCTTCGTGTGTGTGAGAGAGAAAGAGATTCTCCAGCTTCATATCTCAGACCAAATCTCACTTTTAAAACTTCAGAATAAAAAAAGTGAAAAGATACTCTCACAAAGGTTGCTATTTTCTTCAGCTTTCCTTCCATCTTTCCTTCCATTCATTATCCTATGTGCCCAATTAACATGTTCTAAGGTATACTCCTATATTCATATCAATGTTCACTGAAAACTTATTCTTCCCTTTTATATCTCTTTTTCTTTCCTTCCTTCTTTGTTTTTTTTTTTTTTTTTTTTGGTTGTCTTGACTCTATGCCCCCCCCTTCTTTGACTAATTACAGTTTATTAGTTGTTATGGCAACTCCAGCTTGCTCTCAGTACCTCTCTCTCGTGATGTGGCTGCAAATGAAGATGCTAGAAAAATGAAGACAGGTTTTACTCTCCCCTGGTCTCTTCCCTACACCTCTCCTCTGTCTGCATTATTCTCTTTACATGTCACCCCCCCAACCTATTCTATACACAGATAACAAAGCAGTCAAAAATAATATATAAAAAGTTATATATCTTTAGTTGTTCACAGCAGTATTTTGCTTTTTTTTTCACTATTACAAAAGTGTGACTGTAGGATAGTTGAGCAAGGGTAGCAAGTTATAATTTGTGGGCAATTAGGCTATGTGGTAACTTTGGAGGTAGCTCCTTGGTATTGGAATAGCAGTCACAACACAACAGGCCAAATATGCTAAGGGAAGGTGGAGTTACATTCAGTTCTAAATCTTTCTGGTTTCAACTTCTGCCATTCACACCTTGAGACCCAGATGGGGTGACTCAATTACCATTCATTAAAACTATCCTTCAATTTAGCAAGGGCATTTGGGAATCATTATTAAACTGCCTCAGTACTGCATTGATAAAGTAATTTCTAAACTTTGCACTAAACTGCTCCAGCCCCACACTCCACACCCCGTTAGGAACATACTTCATTTCTATATGTCTTCCTAACGCGTTATTTTGCTGTCACATTTCCTCCCAAGTCTGTCACCTTGGTATCTAAGCACTCGCAAATTCAGGAGGCTAAAAACAAATACTTTTTATGTGGGAAGGGGGAAAGAAGCTCTTCTTTCTGCTCTCTTATCTCCATAGGGACAAGCAGAACAAAGAGGCTATGATTCTCCAAGGTCACCCTGAGCAGAGACAGCATAAAAGAACCTAGAAAAGACTGCAGAATCCTGACTTCTTGTCCCTGAACTCCACAAGGGGACAATACTCTGTCTGGAATTGGTATTTCTATAGTAAGGACTAAAAGAGATTCTGCATCTAATGGTCATAACAAAGGAATTCTCACAAAAATCAAACATGTCTCCGTCCCTTCTAACCTTGGGATTTGTCTCTCACTTCCAAGTGCTTAAGCATTCTCTCGGCTTTAATACTGAATGACATTAACTGAATTCTTAAGAGGTTTTATTCATTTATCAAATCATTCAATCATTAATTGAGTTTTCCACAAACAAACAAAGTTGAGACGGTTAAGACTCTACACATTTTCAAGGAGTTGTAATCCAGCAAGAAGAAATAAGATATACATGCAAAAAAATGTTTACTTCTCAGTAATACTATTTGGTATTATAACTATGAAGAGAAAGTAATGGGTAAAACCTATAAGAATTCTCTCCTAATGAAAGTTATTTACCATTATAGTGGGGAAAACAGACAAATAGTACATTAAAACATAATAGAAGAAGAAATGTGAAAGAACATAATAGAGAAATTAATAACATTCCCTTCTCCCAGGGGATTTGGGTGACTGAATCAGAAATAGGTCTCATTTCAGAATGTAAAACTTTCTTCTTTCTCTGTGTACATGGGATGCAACATTTAAAATTATTCTCTCAGCTATTTTCAAATGTATAATACAGTACTCTTAACTTATAATTATATTAAGTAGAATACCATACATTTATCCTCATGACTGATTTATTTTATAGCTAGAGTTTTGTACCTTTTGACACAACTACCCATCTCTTCTTTAGTAAGCAAATGTTACTGGTGGTGTTCCATTTGCCTGTTGGTGATCGATGTGGAGCAAGGGATTCAGATGATCAAAAATATTTGAAGAACTTGAAGCAGTTGAAATATAAGTGGTTTAATTCTAACAGAATGGATAATAAAATATACTCATTAATAAAATGGTAGTGAACTACTATAGTCTACTGGCTACTTGATGAGTATCAAAAAAAATAGAATTATTCCTTTCCCTAATTATTTATGTAAATTCTCTTATTGTTAAAGATAAAAGCAACAAATATAACACCTTGTCCTTAAAAGTAAGTAACCTCTAATAGTTACATAAAGAAATTTAAGTACCCACATATACATTATGTAGAAATTTCTTTTCCCACCCCAACACACACACACACACACACACACACAAAACCTCATTGCATATTCTCTGCTAATCTAAGAGCTGCTCTTCAAAACAGTCACTTTTATTCACCTGGTCTTAGATGATAATGTATATTGTCAACATTCAAAGCATGTATTATGCTATTATGCTGGATGAATTTCAAGTCCTGAAAAAGATAGGTAAATTCTGGATATAACCAATGTTATGGTCTTGATTACAGCAGAGAGAGAGAGAGATGGGTAAGGGGGAAGAGAGGAGAAAAAGTGAGAAAAATAAAAACTGTATAAGATTCCAAAATAACCTGAAGTTTAAAAAGAAATTATAAAAACTTCACAGTTAACTTCTCACTGTACATAATTATAAAACTGAACAAAATGTACAAAGAAACTGTTTTCAGGAATTGGACTGTAGGAAGAACAGAACAATAACAAACCAGGAAGGCTTTGTATTTGCATATCCTTTCTAACCTGGGCCACTTTTCAGACAACAGCACAGGGAACTGAGCTCATACAAAGCACTTTAGTTTCTCTGAGACCTAAAAACTGAGACCAGTATTCAGGACTATTAAAACTCCTAACATAGGAGGAAGGTGATTACAAAAGTGGTGATGATACGTACGGTTTAGCAGAGAATGGATGCTCTGGGTTTGAAAAGTCAATGGTACACCAGAACAATGTATTTTTATGAAAAAATATAGATCTATCACTGGAAATTTTAGTTCTCCAGAATCACCATGCCCTAGAAGTAAGGAATGTGTCCTAAAGTAGGAGCCTTACCTTAGAATTAAAGATAAAACTGAATTGGATCCACCCTAATAAAGAATAAAAGCAATCCTAGCAGTGTCAAAGTGACCCACCAATAATTTAACTATCAGAACAAAATTCAACTTTCCTTATAAAAGTATAACACAATCCAAATTCCTAATTATATATCACCCACAGAGTCCATATTAATCAAGATTTTTTTTAAATAGTCAACAGAAACAGAACCTAAGATGACCCAGATATTGGAAATAGCAGCAAAGAACTTTAAAACAACTATTCTAAATATATTCAAAGATAATACAAAATAAACAAGTATACAGCAGGAAATTTAAGTAGAAAAAGAACTAAATGAAATTTAATTCCAATACTGAAATTGCAATGAATGTCTGAAATTAAATGTATTAAATGGGATTAAAAGCAGATTAGAGTTGCAGAAGAAAGGGTCAGTGAGTTTAGATAGATATTTATTTATAGCCAAACGGAATAAGAGAGAAAAATATTTTTAAAATATTCCTTTGTCTGTGACACTAGAAAACAGTGAACAAGTTACATATCATTCAGTAGAATAATAGCACAAATTATGGTTTATTTCTCATCAGAAATACTGAAAGACAAAATAATGAATACAAATGAACAAATTCTATAAAGTGGTAAATGAAAAAAGAATCCCAACAATTACCCAAAGTCTTATATTTGGCAAAAAAAATCTTCAAAATCAAAATGAAAGAGGAATAAAAATATTTCTAGATAAGTGGAAACTGAAAGAACATTCAATATATGATCACACTACAAGATACTCCAAAAGAAGTTCTTTGGAGTAAAGAATAAAATTTCTGCTAGGAATGAAGAAGAAATAAACAACAATGATTAGAAGGATATCTACATAAAAAGAACACATAACTTTTTCTCATAATTCTTTTTTAAAAAGTTACTGACTTTATAAGATCAAAGATAAGACAATATATTTTATAGTTTTAATCCATTTAGAAGTGAAATAGATGAAAACAATAATATACAAAATGAACATACATGAAATTATACTCTTGTAGGATTTTTACAGTTTGTATGTTGTGATGCAATATTAACTCTGGTCTGAGAAAAGTTAAGGATTATATAGCAGTTCCTAGAACAACTCTATACTGAGACATAGGTAAAATGCTACTAGAAAAATGGAATTTATTGCTAAGCTAATTTGATAAATTAAAAGAAAGCAGGAAAAGAACAATAAGAAAGATGAAACAAGTAGAATATAAATAACAAAATGATTGGTTAAATCCAAAATCATTAATAATTACATTATAAGCAAATGAACTGCATACTCCAATTAAGGGAAGAGTTTCCAAATGGGTGAGAAAAAAAGACATAATTATGTTGTCTACAAGAGATGAACTGTAAATATAAAGATCTTAATAGGCTGAAAATATAATAAGACAAGATAAATCACACAAATGGTAATCACAAGAAATTTCACATGACTATATAGATAACAGACATCTTGACAAAGAATATTACCATAGACACAGAGAGGTACATCATAGTGACAAAAGAGATCAATTCTTCTGGAAAATATAAAAATCCTAACTGTCAGTGCTTGTAATAATAGAACATCAAAATACATGAAGCAGGAAATCATAGGAATAAAGAGAGAAATAGAAAAATACACAGTTATAGTTAGAGATTTTAAAGACCCTCAGTCAGACTTTGTGAGAACAATGAGGAACGTAAACAAGGAAATACAAGTATCCCCACCACCCTATAGATTACCTTGATTTAACTGAGACTTTTAGAACAATATAACTATTAAATTATAGAATATCATACTTGAAGTGTAAATAATATAATACATGTCTTCATAAAACTAATACAGACTATATTAGACCATAAAAATAAGCTTCAATACATTTCAAAAGATTGAAATCTTTCACAAAATTTCTCTGGCAATAAGGATTAAGTAAGAAAATGCTTTAATTAAATATTAAAAAATGAAATTAGCAAATATTTGAAAATTAAACAACATACTTTGAAATAATCCATGAATTAGTACAATTTGTGAGAAAAATCAGAAAATAATTTAAACTGAATGCTAATAAAATTACAACATATCAAAATCTGTGATGTCTCTAAAATGGTGCTAAAATGAAAATTTTACTTTAAATGTTTAAATTAAAAAATAAAGTAAATATTTTAAATAAGTAATAGAAACTAGAAAGAAAAAAAGAGGAACTAAAATCCAAAGTAAGTAGAAAAACATAGACCGAAAAGTGGTCTTTGAAAGGTTAATAAAATCTAGAAAATTAAGAAAGACCAAATAAGAGAAAGAGACTATTCTGTCACTACCAGAAAAGAAAGAGGGTATCACTATAGACCTAACAGACATCAAATGATAATAAGAAATATTATAACAACTTTAAACCAATAAATTTTAAAACAAATTGAAATGAACAAATTCCCTGAAAATAAAACTTTATAAAACTATTATAAAGATGGTGGGGGGGGGGAGGGATAGTCCATGTCAACATTTTTAAAACATGAAGTTCCTAACCACAAAAAAAATTTACAGTCCGGATAGTTTTACTGGTAATTATATGACATTTTAAAGAAATTATCCTGTCACAAACTTCTTCAGAAAAATGAATTTGGCTTATGAAGCCAGGAAAATTATATTTTTTAAATTTGACAAAGACATCTGAATTAAAGAAAATTATGGTCCACAGACACAAAAAAATTCTTAACAAAATATTACCAAATCAAATCCATCAATAAAAAGAATTTCAAGTAATGTAGGATTTATACCAGGAAAGCAAGATTGTTTTGACATTCAAAATCCAATCACAATAACTCACCATATTAACAAAATGAGAGAGATAAGGTAGATGAGAGGTAGAGAGAGAGATGTCATATCAGTAGATGATTACTTTAATTATTTGACAAAATCATTATCATCCATTTATCATTAAGATTGTGAGTAATGTAGGAATAGAAGAAAAAATCTTGATCTGATTTAAAAAAAAAGAAAAAAAATCCTAGAATTTATGACATACCTAATCTTGAAATACTGACTACTTTTTCCTTGATTTCAGGAAGTTTAAGATTTTTTTTCAAATTCTAGTGAACAATATGCTAGATGTTTCTAGCCAATAGATTGTCTTGAAAAACAAACGAAAGGACAAACATTGAAAAGAGAAGTTTTGTGTTTATTCAGGTATCACTAGAGCTTATAAAAAAGTCCTAAAGAATCTACAAAAAAATTATTGCAATTTGGAAATGACTAGAAGTAGTAGATGTATAAACACAATATATAAAATCACTGTACAAATAAAATTTTGAAATGCCATTTACTTAACTTCATTAGAAATGCAATATTTAAAAATAAGATTAAAAAAAATTTTTGGCCATAGATGTTCCGTAATTCTTTATTGAAAACTACAAAATATGGTAGGGGGAAATTTTTAAATCATCAAAATGAATGAAAAGATATATGATGCTAATGGATTAGAAAACTCAGTATTTATTAAAGTATCATTCTCCCCAAATTTTCTAGAGTCAATTCAATCCCAGTAAAAATCCCAACCAATTATTTTATAGAAATTAACAAACTTCTCATTTGTATATGTGTATATTTATGATTCTAAAATGTATGAAAATAAACAGGGTTTGGAGTAACCTAAATATTTTCAAAGAGAACAAATTTGGAGAGTGGACTATATATGGTTTCAAGGTTTAGCCTTGTAAGAATTGATTACATAAATGCATATATATATATATATATATATCTTTCAGAACATATTGAGTTGCATACTCATAACTGTATATAAACTTTACCACAATAGAAAAGAAATAATTGTAATCCCCTATTGATAAACTACATCACAAGAATATAAAGGGACTTTCAGGTGAGTACGGACGAGAGGAGGGAGATAAACACGCAGGCAACAGACCTTTTCCTTTCTAAATCCTTTAGTCAGTAATTAGGATGGATTTTTGTGTGTCAACTGGTTTAAATGGAAACAACTCATGCCAGTATTTCTTTTCTATGTCCAGGTTAAAATTGACCAAAATAAGAATCTGCAAAAATTGGGAAGGCAGAAGTGAGACAGTGGCGAATATTCCCTGAAGGGTATTATAAGCCAGTCCTGTGATGGACACAGGCAGAGTTGCCCAGCATGTTCCTTGTTCCTTCTTCAACTCTTTCTTATCTGTTCCACATCCAGTCCTTTTTCTCATCCTTCCACTCTAATGAACACTAACTCAGGCCCACCATAGTCATGAGTACCCACAAGGGCAATATCCACGTAGAGGTGCCATTTTCCTTCTCACTCCCCAAGTTTCTTTCATATTTCCACTCTAGAGGCTAGGCAGCCACAGATTGTTCTGTCAGTTGCTATTTCCATTTGCTATTCATCTAACTTCCTTCCAGACATTAACATTACCAGTTCTTTTCCAATTCTGTAAGAACTGCCAAAATACAACTCTTATTCCACAATGTTAGTAAACCTTTGATTCCCTGACTTACCACAGAGCTATCCTCTCATCCTGATTTGCAGCTGCCTCTCTTCATGAGAAAGAAGAAGTGGGTCAGAAGGCTCCTGAAGCCCAGGCAGGTGGAGCTAGTGCAGCTAACTATGATAGGGCTACAAGTCAAACAGGTGACTGTGAGCCTCAAGAGAGCATTCCTGTGCATCAGTACATCTTAAAACCATAAGCTCAGGCCAGGCACAGTGGCTCATGCCTGTAAGCTTCAGCCTATGAAGTGGCCGGGGCTAAGGATTTGGAGAGTGGACTATATATGGTTTCATACTGTTTGAGTCCCACCTGGGGCCCGTAGCAAAACCTAGTTCCAAACAAATAGCTGGGTGTGGTGGCACGTGCCTGTAATCCCAGCTACCTGGGAAGCTGAGCCTGGGGATTGCTTGAGTCTGTATTACCCTGGGCAATGAGAGCCTGTGGTTCCATGGGCAAAAATAGCGAGACCTAGTCTCAAAAAAAAAAAAAAAAAAAAAAGTTTGTCTCCTAAGAAAATGTGCTTCTCCATGAAGTCATAGGATACAAGTTCTGATTTCAAGGAAGATATCAGACAGTAGACCCAATAGGAGGGTCTTTGGGTAGGCCAATATGCAGAAATGAAGTCAAAGAAGTGGAAGGTGATAAAGGTGTATGTACATAGACATCCATTTGTATTTGCTTTTAAAAAATAATGAAAAGCAATGCACATCTTTTTGAACAGAAAAAAAATTGGCCTATTGGAAACTATTAAAATAAGTCATCATAGAATCCTACATGTACTTTAGAGGGAGAGAGAGAGAAATAGAGGGGGGGGAAGTGGGAAAATTTTATGTAGAAAATTTTAAAACCTTGGAAAAATCATCTTACATTCTTATTCCTTACTTTTTTACTGAATATAACACTAGTCCCAACTTCTTCATAAGAGAGCAGAAAATAATTTAAGTATTGCTATGTGTGATACAAATTTACTTTTTGCAACTGTCTTTAAAAAGTGCTGAGTCTCATTTTATAGAAATGGAGACTCCAAAATATGAAATAACCTAATTGAGGTCATATAGCTTCTAAGCAGGAGAAATGAGATCTGATCTCATATCAGCTGGAAGGAGGGCAAATCTCAGAGTTTTTTCTAAGCCACCCTCTTTTTAAGCATGGAGCTCCATTTCAGAAAAGGAGAAAATTTATTACATAGTTGCAAAATTATCTTAAAATAATAATAAAGAACACAACTTTTAAATGCCTCCATATTTTATATGAATTTATGTGTTCCTGGTAAAATTATTCTATTTGCAAGGGTAGAGGTTCACCCTATTGATTCTAACAGTAATTCTATTTTTTAAAATATTTTTGGAACTCCTCTGTCAGAATTCCAGAACTGCTTCAGTGTTTCATAAATCTGACACTGGTACGTGTGTGCTTGTGCATATGTGCACACACACCTCTGTATACATGTGTAGATACTACACAAATCTTACACATTAATATATATATACACAATTTATATATGTTGACAGACAGTATATGGCACCCACTTCCCCCCTCTGTCTCTCTCTCTCTCTGTCTCTCTCTCTCTCTAAAGTACATGTAGGATTCTATGATGACTTATTTTAAAAACAACTCTCCTTAGAGATGTTCCAAGCAGAATCTAGGCAAACACTTATTCGACTGATCACAGAGTGAACAGCCGCTTCATAGAGAGAGTTGAGCAACATGACCTTTAAGGTCCTTTTCAACACTGAAATTCCTGTAATATAATCTGTTGTGTTTGTTTTTTTAAAAAAAATCTCTCTATTACATTATCATCACACCTCATAAAGAGCAGTATGCAAATGGTAGGTGGATCTTTGCTGTGAATAATAATATTATGATTGTCCTTTTAGTTGAATCTTTAATTGCTGAATTAATTTCCATAGATTCTCACCATGAGGCCAGATAGACCCTCTGATGGGGAGCTTGTACAGCACCTGCTCATCTCTTTTACCTATCAGGAGATGTGCTTGTTTGCTTGGTATCCTAAGCCCCCTCTAGACCATAACTCCCTACAGGGCTTATCTTTGTCACTGTGATTTGGACTGGAGTCAGGAAAAATCTAATAAATATTTTTAAATGAATAATAGATATTTGTTGAATAACAAAAGCATAGCTGGTAAAATCAACCTGCAAAGCTTCCCTGTCCTATCATCCCATTAAAGTAATTTTTGCGTTGTCTCTAAAGACAGAGGAAAGGCAGGCTGTGTGTCAGCACAGGTGAATGACACCTACAATGACAGCTCATATTTGCCAGACATGGAAGAGGCCAGAAAACAGGTCCTCCTCTAGAACCCCGGGGAAGGGAAAGGCCCTGCCAGCACCTGGGCTCCAGCTCACAGAAATGCTTTTCAGATTACTGGCTTCCAGAGTAGAAAAAGAAAAAATGTGTTATTATAAGCAACCACGTTTGTGGTCATTTGTTACTGTCACCACAGGAAAAAAATACAACAAGGTTAAGATGTGTGAGTGGTGTTTGTTAAACAATGAAGAGTCATAAAAATTCAGTTGTCAATTTGTTGAGATATGGAAGACTGGGAAGGAAGAAATAGAAGCAGCAGCGTCATTCTAGAAATGGGTAAAACCTCCCTGGATATTTTGTTAGCAAAGCATTTTGGGACCCTCTGGGATGAAAGGTGCTGGAGAAAATGTAATAACGCCAATAAATATTCTATGATTTCCCTGGAACATGTCCTCGGGTGAACTACAAGGCATCTCTAAATGTTACGATAAGAGATGTGGGAGACTCAGAGGTTTGGGGTCTCCAAGGTGCCATAGAAACCATGACTGTGTTTGTCCCTGTTCCCTGGGGATTGGCATCTTCACATGTCTTCCTCCCCAAACCATAATTCACAGGAGCTCTGGGGAGCAGCAGCAAAGGGCAGAGTCAAGAGTTGTTCAAGGCAACAATAGCAGGGAGAGAGTGTCTTGAATTATTTAGCATTTACCCAAAGCAGCTGAAGACCCATTCCAAATGCTGAGTAATGAACTGGGTTAACCGAGCCCATGTAGGTGGTCTTCTTGGCCCTGAAAGACTAACTTAGGGATACTAGTCTATGCTCATTCATCTCTCTCTTTGGTCATAAGCTGGCACTTGAGGCTCCAACCACAAAAAGGTCATTTTTAAACCTTTTTGTTTTTTTTTTAAAATGACCTTTTTGTGGTAGGAGCCTCAAGTTTTTAGGCTTTAGGTTTTTAGGTTTCCAAAACTTCTGACCATTCGCCATCTTCTGAGAGTGCTTAAGGACTCAACAGAGGCTTTGGACCCTCCTGGAAGGTGAAGGTGTTCCACATTCCCAAACGAGGAGGTATTCATTCTATCCTGAATCCAAAGGAGGCCTTGGAGATTGTATCACTCTAACTTCAGACATCGTAGCAGGGAAGAACGAGGTGAGGAAAATCAAAGGCCCCAGCAGAAAAGTCAGTGGTTTTCCCACCAGGGATCTTGCTCCTGGACATTGCTCCAATTTCTCCTTGGAGGAGACCCGTGTAATACCTGTGGATGATGTTTTAGAAAAACCTGCACCTAGTATCCTTGTCCATAGGAGAGGGAAGGGATTCCTCTACAGGGACCTGGCTTCTTCCTTCTGCGTCAGAATCCACTTTGAAACTGAATTGAGATAGTGAACATGGAAAGAAACAGATCTACATTCAAATTCCAGCCCTCTCACTTGCTGTGAGAGTCATTTGATCTCTCTGACCCCCAGCTTCCTTAGGTGTAAGTATGGGACAATAATTCTTACTGCTATATGGACTAATTCAGAACTGCTATATGGACTAAGTTGAATAGTACAATAAATGCAAACATGTTTAATAGAATGCTTAGACTATAGTAATGCTGGATAAGCTATATGCTGGGTGCTGGTTCTGAATTTAAATGAGTTTTTTAAGAACACAAATACCTTTCTGCACAGCCTGCTGTAAATACCTAAAATTTCACCATTAGCAACAAAGATCATAGATTCTAAATGGACTATCATTCTTTGGGAATTCCTATTAAGATAAAAATGCTCCAGAAGCTCAAGCCACGATTACTTAATATCATAGCACAAATTAATTACTAGTGTGTAGTAATCAAGGTTCAAAAATAAAAGGAAAGAGGTAAAAGGGAGGAGACCAGAGAAGCTAGTCTTCCTGAAGGGAACAAAACATCTGTCAAATTCTCAATTTCCTTTGGTCCAAAGGGACACGGAAGCTAGAAGTCCAATGGGATTTCTGAATTCTAAAACAATCTTAGAAACAATGCTTTATTGTCTTGCTTCCCACATTTTATTATCATGGTCGATGGGGAAGAAGGAAAAGTCCTGCCACTTCTCCTTAGTCTGTCTGCTCATTTGGGCTATGTACCATCAAGGCAAGGAATCTTCACTGACCCACTTCATTCAGTTTTCCTTCATACATCTGGCCTTCTGTGACAGCACACACTTTTTCAACTCTTATAAAATGCAATAAAGCAAGAGTTTATCTTCAAGCAGAAGACACCAGATTTGAAGCCAGTGGTTATAATACAATGTGATGAAGCCTTTATAGAAGTATGAATGCTAAGGGAAAAGACTTTTTTTTCCCTGGCTTGGGGAAGACCTGGAAAGCTTCACAAAGAAAAGATATTTGAATGTTGATGTGGGCCAAACAATCTGTATTTAGGAAGAAAATTCCAGTTAGCTAGGACTGCAGTAGCCAAAAACTGAGATGTGCAAGGGCCAAGAATATTTGGTGGCTCTGCCACATCAGGTGAGTTGCCAGTTACTAAGCTGTCACCTCTCAGCTGGGATGAACCATTCTTATTTGGTTATGTGATGCCAGGGCTCAAGTTCTGCAGATAAACTCTCTCCTCTGTCAGTTGATTTTCTGTTTGCTCCCAGAGACAGGGGACCCCTGGGTGAATCTGGGAGGCAGGGCAAAGTGCAGACTTGCCCTTTTCTCTTAGCTTATTGCTTCTGTCATCAAAGACCTAATCCAGTAGCATGGGGGCCAGTCTCTTCAAGGACAGCAGAAGCTAAGGAAATGTCCCTGGGTATTTCCCAGACCTCTCCTTTAAGGTACCAGCAGTCCTTATGTATCTCTCCCTTCTCAGAGATCCAAACATCACCTCCACCCAGCTTGTTCTTTAAGCATCTCTTCCCTTTGACACACCAGTTTAAGGGACCCAAAACTGCTTCCTGTAGTTATAACATCTGTAATAGCTCAATCTCTCTCATTTTTTTCAATCCCCCAATTCTTATCCAATCAATTCCCTACTTTAAATTTTCTCTTTAAATAACTAGAGTGGCTTCTGTTTTCCTACTGGGATTCTAACTGATGCATCCAGGTGATACAAGCTGAATCCTGAAGAAAGAGGTTGGAAATATACTGCAAAGAGCGTTCCACTCCATCAACAGCATTTAACTCTGTTTTATAGATAAGCAATGAGGTGCCTTTGCAAATCCCTAAGAAAAGAGTGATATGATAAAGGCTGAATTGGCAGCAGCCACAGGGCTGGGGGTCCAGGACTGAAAAGTGAGATGAGTTAGGAAGATGTTTCTAAAATGCAGGCAAAAGAACGTCAAAAGAACTGGCTATGGCAGAGGGGATGAGCTAGAAACATACTTGAAAGGTCAAGCCAACACTTCATCTTCTGGTAGGTAACACAGACGCCTTTGAGGACAACATTTGAGGACAACATGCCTTTGAGGTTAGATTCCTACCCCCACCTTCTCCCAGAATAGTAAGAGATATGGTGCCTGAGAGAGAAAGGGTACTGAGGCAGCAGGACAGCGAGGTAAGAGACAGGAATCAGATTGGAATTCTGCTTTCACCATCATTTAGGAGAAATAGTGTATAAAATAGTCAGTTCACCAAGTCTCAGTTTCCTTCCCTTCAAAATGGAACAAAATACCTACATTAAATGAACTTTTAGTGCTGTGTTTCCCAAACTGATCACAAAAGTTAATTTTGTAACTTTGAAAATGTCAATGATCAAACTTTCCTCTATACATACTGGATTAAAATTTCCTAAAGATGGGTTCTGGGAATCTGGTGGGGGTTTTTTGGGTTTTTTGTTTGTTTTCTTTCTTTCTTTTTTTTTTGTTTTTTTGTTTTGTTTTGTTTTGTTTTTTTCAGTCTCCCAGGTGATTCCATCAGGAAGCTGTTTGGAAACCACTGATGTAGCATTTAGTATGCACCATGCAGGTGACAGCTCACAGCTTCTAATGTGCCACTGCCACCGTATGCTTCTTGGCGCTCAGCGCTTCAGCACAGGCAGGTGGGCTCCTCCTGTGAGCACCTGTGACTATGCCTGAGAGCACTCTGACTGCAGGAGCATGCTCAGCCCTTAGGTAAGACAACTCAAGGGCATGTTCTACACTTTGGAATTCAATCCTAGCTGCTCCCAGAAGCAACCTGCTCATTATCACATACTGTGTCAGCTCCCCTCCCTCCTTCCCTGTCTCACTCAAACACTCTCCTACCAATATATCCTAACATCACATCACAAATAAACTACTTACATTCAAATCTTTTTCTGGAAGGACCAAACCAAAGACATTTGAATGTGGTCATTGTTGGAGTCTTTCATCTTCATACCTTATAGTCCCAGTTCTAACAGATAAAAAGAACCACCCATTCCACCTATCCCACACAGGAAAGTTGTTTTGAGATTCCAACTCTCGTCTCTGGGTAGCTTTCATCTCATCTGATATTACAACAAATTTAGGTGTTAGGAAGTATAACACCCCATTTCCATATGAGAGAATTGAAACCTGATTATTAAATGATTCACTCCAGGCCATACAGAAAGGAGTAATACCAACACTTAAAATCTAGGGGTCTTTTCTGTAAGTAAAACAGTAGTTTGGTACAGAAGGGTTTGGTACATTTGTCTTCCTCATACTCCTCCCTTCCGAATGCAGTTACCAACCTACTCACATATTTTCTCAAAAATCAGGATACCCATGGTCTTTAAGAGTGGACAAAGGGGCCGGGCATGGTGGCTCATGCCTGTAAGCTTCAGCCTATGAAGCGGCCAGGGCTAGGGATTGCAGTTCGAGTCCTGCCTGGGACCCGTAGCGAGACCTAGTTCCAAAATAATAGCTGGGCGTGGTGGCGTGCACCTGTATTCTCAGCTGCCTGGGAAGCTGAGGCTGGGGGTTGCTTGAGTCTGTGGTACCCTGGGCAACGAGAGCCTGCAGTTCCACGGGCAAAAATAGTAAGACCTAGTCTCAAAAAAAAATTTTTTTTAAAGAGTGGACATAGGAACAAGAAGGAGAGGTTCAAAAACCATAGTAAAAATCCCTGCCTTTCTGGAAGTCTCTTATCATTCTGCTCATCAGACTCATGTTTTTCCTAAGATTTCACTCAAAGCCACACAGCCCACCATAAGCTTTTTTCAAACTTTATTTGGCAGATGTTTTGAGTTAGAACTCCATTGAACAACACTGCTTATATAGTAAGGAAAGACCCTCCTTCTCTCTGATAGAATTCATTGACAGAATTGAGAACCAACCTTCAAACCACCACAACAAAAATCAAATCCATGAACAGATTAGTTTTTAGAATCCAGTCAATAATATAATGGATACTCACCATGTGAATACTCACCAAAGGCTTTGGTGAATATGCCAACCCATATACCATTTAAAACATAGAAATGGTAGCCAAGGCTCTGACAGTGGCCCTTCCACAAGGGGCAAGAGCAGGAGCCAGACAGTCTAATTAGTTGGTGCTAAGTGGACTAGCAAGGTAACCTTGGACAAGTCACCTAAGCTACTTCACATTCTTCAGGTACAAAGTGAAGATGATAATCATGCCTACTTCATGCTGTTGCCATAAAAAGAAAGGTGTTAATGCCCAGATACACTAAAGACAATATCTGGCACTCACCAGGACCTCATTGTGTTAGTAATGTGCCAGAATCTGGGCTCCCAGGAAAACATTGAAGGGAAACTCATGGGGCAACCCTTAAAGCAGGAGGGGATGGGTGAAACCCCAGGAAACAAGAATGAGGGGAAAAGGTAGAAAAACAGAGAAGGAAGGAAGGAAAACAGACATCCAGGTCCAAAAATCATGCTTTACCATGAGGGGCACGACTTCACAAGAAGACACCCAGAGAGGCCTCTGAGAACCACCATGTCTAAGAACAAGCCAGGATGGAAATGACTAAACAATGCATCTTCAGTCTTCTTGCATCTCCTGTCTTTTACTAACCACAGTTACATCACATGTAAATACTTCTCTGTTCTGAGTTGTGTTACCAGATCCCTTCAGGTCACTTCTGGAGAAACCTATGCCTCTGTGTGTCTGGTAACTTCAGACTTAGGTTCAGGAAATTGGCTGAGTCTGAAGGACAGTACGGAAGACATGGTCAAATGGATCTAGGGCACCACAAGCACCGGGTTGGCTACAATTATTATTGTTTTTCTCTCAAAACTATTATTTTCAAACATGCACTTTCATCCTTTTCTGTCAAGCATGTTGCTAAACCCTTCTCCGCCTGGTCTTGAACAGATTTTTCTCTCCTATTTCCTGCTCCCATCATAGAAACACTAGATTAAAGCTTCCTTCACAGAATTGAATTTCAATTTCAGGAAAGGACCACAGTGAATCTATGAGAAGAAATGGATTTGTGGCCAAGAATCAGATGTGTGGTCAAGATTAACGGTGGATTTTCATTTTGAAACTAAAAATTGAATGTTCCCACTCAGGTTTTCTAGACACTGTTTCAGAAAAGACCTGAAAGAAGAGATCTACCAGGTAGAATTCAGGCAAACTGCAGCTTCAAAATCTTAATACTGGCCAAAAGTATCTAAACAGAAGAACTTGGAAACATCCAAGACTGAGGCAGAAAGTCTCCTGCTAATGGAAGGGGCAACAGGTTAGGTTTGCTGGAAGCAGATTTTGAGATAGAACTTGGGGTGCCAGGCATCCTTTAGAAATCAACAATGAGAAAAAAGGGGAGGCAGCAGAATTGGGTAGAGGGAGTAGAGGAAGCATGGTGAGGACCTGACAAAACTTAAGCCGGCCCAGCAAGGAGCCCGGGAGCAAGCATTCAATCAAGGTTACCTTGTGTTGTACCCAAGTGGTCAGGTCTTTAATATTCTTTGGTAGTGTTGCTGGTGCACAACTGTTTAATACATGTGTCTGTCCTGATAAAAAGGTAATGCAGGCTTTTTTGTGATGAAAAGGACTGAGTTTACATTATGAAATGGACTAAATGTTTACATCCCTCCCAGATTTGTAAGTTGAAATCCTAAGACTCAGTGTTGGGAGATGCTTAGCTCGCAAGCATCTCCATCTCCGCAAGGAAGGAAACTTCATGAATGGGATTAGTGCCTTTATACCAGAGGCCACAGAGAGCTTCTTTCCCACTTCTGCCACATGAGGATATGGTAAGACTGTCTTCTGTAACCAGTAGCTATGCCCTCACCAAATCTTCCAAGACCTTGATCTTGACATTTCCAGCCTCCAGAAGTAAATCTCTGTTGTTTATAAGCCACGCGGTCTACGGTAGTTTGCTTCCACAGTCAAAAACAGTTGAAGACAATAGCCAACTTACTGTCCAGTGTCCAATTGGTCTCCTTGAGGAATGCTGTCACTTTGGATGCTCAGTATTTGTCTCCCTTGCCCATAGACTGAATACTCCGTAGAGGCAGAAATCATCCTTGGTAACAGTGAGACCATGTCTGGGGACCTAAGCATGCCCCACACTTGTCCCATGACCTCTTCATTACTTGCCAGTTATTTTGTCTTAGTGTAGGGATCCCTCTTCTTGATCCTGCTGCTTCTCCTTCTCCTTCACAACCACAGATGAATATACTATAACCCAAACACTATCTCTTACTCTGTTTTAGAGACTCTGGAATTGGCTGGCACTACCTGGGATAGCGCTAAGAGTAGTCTGTGGTGAGACTCTGGAGCTGGGTCACTCACTTCCCGCCTGGCAGGAGGACTCCTTCCCTGGAGGCAACAGAGGGGACTCCAGCAGCCCCTAGCACAAAGTGGGGTCCAACTCGCTGGTAGGGTCCTGGTTGTAGCTGGCACAGTGTATCATGTGTTTGAAAGGTATACTTCATCCTGGGAGAATGACAGCTGATGGGCAAGAACATGTGATGTTAATGAGAAAGCTACAGGTGGTGCTCACTTTCATACACCCATTCATATGACCCTTCTCTAGACCTCCTGGCTCTTACATCTTCCCATGGATGTCATTCCCGGCTCATGATCAGTCCCTCAGAATCTGAGGTGTTACTCAACAGTATCCCGCCCACCGAATAACAGATTAGACTCTGTTGGGTTGAGCCTTTAACCCAGTAACTGAAGTTCACCTACTCTGCCTGAGAGTCCCTGGCATAGTCCTCAATTTTCTCAGCCCATCTGCTTGAGCTTCTTTGTATGCAACCAGAGACACCCTCTGGCTTTCACACCTGGCTTTCAGTTACTGGTGCCTCTCTGTTGTTTATTTTCATACTGCATAGGTCAATAACCCCTATTGACAACCAGTCCTCCTCCCTTATAGCCAATGTCCTCCATACCTTGAAAACATCTGATACACTGTGCCAGCTACAATGTCCCCTCTGCCAGGACCCCTCCAGCAGTGCATTGAACCCTACTTTGTGCTAGGGGCTGCTGGTGTCTCCTCTGTTGCCTCCAGGGAAGGAGTCCTCCTGCCAGCCAGGAAGTGAGTGATCCAGCTCCAGAATCTCACCACAGACTACTCTTAATGCTTAATGCTGCCCCAGGTAGTGCCAGTCAATTCCAGAGTCTCTAAAACAGACTCAGAGATGGCGTATGGGATATAGTATATTCACCTGTGGTTGTAAAGGACAAAGAGAAGCAGCAGGATCAAGAAGAGGGATCTCTACAGTCACGCCAACCTGACAGAGCCTCAGTAAACCTGGGGAGCTTGTCATGACCATGTCCGTGAGTGTTGCTGCTCATACCATCTGTGTTGGCTAGGCCTGGCTCTGTTTGGATGCGAGCTGCTCTGGGGAGGCCATGACTGTAAGAGCCAGGCCTCTACAGTTGGAAAAGACCATGAAGTCACTGAGACCCAAAGGCTGACTGTGGAAGCCATGGACCAGCAGGTTCTAGGAGACTGGGTGGTATTACCCATCACCAAATGCAGGAAGTACTGCATCTGTAGCAGGGTGGTCCCCAGGGAAAGGGCAGTTTTCACTCTGAGGATGGGTGGGGACGAGCAGGGGGTGGAGAAGGAAACAAGAAGTAAGGAGACCTGGAGGAGGCACATGGAGCAAAGAGACATGAGAAGAAGCTACACTTGCTTCCTGGCCTTGGACTTGTACCAGGGATTTGGGGAACATGGGAAGAGTCACTTGAAACAGACCAGGTCCAGAGACCCATGGGGTGGTTAACAATGGCAGCCTTTATCTTGATTTTCATTCTGCTCCTTTTGTCCCAGACTCACCTGGTCCCTCTGCCCTTCCTGTGGGTCTCCTCTAAAAATTGCCTTAGATTTGTGGCAGGTTTTGGCCTCAGTGGTACTACTTTGGGTCAACTCTGTTTGACTGGACATTTACCCACAAAAGGATGAGTAATTTTGGGTGCTTAACAAAGCAAAAGAAGTTCTTTGTCTTTCCTTTCTATTTATTTTTTATATTTTTTTAATTTTTTTTTTTGCAAAAGAAGTTCTTTGTCTTTCCTTTCTATTTAATTTTTATATTTTTTTAATTTTTTTTTCTGAGACTATGTCTCACTATTGTTGCCCAGGGTACCACAGACTCAAGTTGCCCGGGGTACCACGAACTCAAGCAATCCCCAGCCTCAGCCTCCCAGGCAGCTGGGATTACAGGTGCGGGCCACGGCACCTGGCAGTTTTATTCAAGACTAGGCCTCACTGTTACCTGGGGTAGTCTCAAACCCGCAAACTCACGTAATCCCAAGTCTCTTGCCTCCCAGCACTTGGACAACAGGAGCATGCCACCACGCCCGGGTCTGTCTTTCCTTTCTCTTTATCACACACTAATTGGATTAATATTTCTTTCCATTAAAGGTCTTATGCACTGGAGCATATTTTGTCTTGATGCTGTGGAGAGCAGAAGCTATTTTGAGCAGGGAAGTTTGGCGGTCCTGGGGTGTCCCTAACCCTACCATGTAACCCATCCACATTCCAATTTCACTCTGATGGTGTTCTCAGGTAGTTGTGATGAACTAAGTGTTTTTTCCCCTTCCCCAAATGTATACATGAAATCCTAACCCACAATTAGGAGACTCTTTCACTTTGGGAGCTAAAACATACCTGCAGCAGCACCTGGCTCTTCTCTGCCCCTTTCTGAGCCCCCTAATCATTGATGAGAATTCACTGAGGGTACTGGTGAAGGTCTGGCTGGGAGTCTGGAACACTAGTCTCTGATTACCAGTGCTTTCTTTATTCAGGCTTCTCTTTATCAAATGCTCTTCTCACCTTCAGGGCATGTATTTGCTGTGTATGACTCTGTACACTTTATGAATATTTCACTTTGTAGGTAACCTCCCCAGGCTGCAAGCAAAATGCCATGTGCCCTGCGGGTTTTCATTTAGATAATAATTAACTAAAAGAGAAAGAATGAGGACCTGCTGTGAGCCCCAGAATTCCTCATGTTCTCTCTCCCTCTCTCTCTCTCTCTTTCATTCGCTCACTCACTCGCTCTCTCATTCTCTCTCTCTCTTTCTCTCTCTCTCTCCTCATACTTACTTCAATATGTAAACTCCAGTCTCTCCAGTTGGCATCTGAGAGCATCACAGTCCCGTATGATACTGTCTGGGGCTTCTGCTCATTGCTAAGTGCTGTGGAGATGCTGTGATGTGTGTGATAGGCAGTAGTGCCATCCGTGGGTTGAACGACAACATCCCTGGCCTCCTGGAGCTTGCAGTTCTAGAAGGAGACAAATAAGGAGAGGCAGGTGCCCTGATATTAAGGATCCCAGCAGAAATGTATCCCTGGACTGTGGAAATATGAGGATCAGGAAGGGTTTCAGCAGGGGCATGTCCTGAGGAAGCTGCAGCTGAGGTTGGAACAGTCAGTGTGGAACATGTCCTAGGGCATGAACCCTAGTACAGAGTGTACCTTTGGAATAGTCTCTTAAGACACCAGAGGGCTTTGAGGCAGGGGAGGTACATGAGTGTGTGATGTTTTAGGAAGATAGGCCATAGTGTGGGTGGGATGTGAGTCTGTAAGGTCAGTGGAGGCCATCACTCTGCTCTAGGCAAGAATGGAGTGGTTTGTTTTACACATCAGCAGGGGAACAGAGAACACAGGCCAAGTAGAGAGATAAGAGGTAGTAAAATTAATCAAACTTGAAGACAGAAATTGGGGGTGAGGATTCAAGGGTTCTGGGGTTTCTGACTTGGACAGTGTAAAGTGTAAAGGGAGAGCAGTTTGGGAGTTAAGGCTTGAGATCCAGTTTTACACATATTGGGGTGCAACTTGCTGATGGAGACTGAGATGCCCAGTAATCATCAAAGCAGACAAGGATTTGAAGCTTGGGTGTAACAATTTGTTAGAAACACATTGGGATTTCAGCAGACAAGGTGATATGATTTTGATGTGGTGGCTACTGCCTTCTGTGCTGTACCTGCCTTCATATCTTGTTTAGCTTAAGGGAGAGGTGGCAAGTAGCAGGTAAGCACACTGGGAATGGGATATAAAAAGTTGCCTAGATTTTGAAGCTGCAAGGTGAGGTCCAGAAAACTCAGGGGAAAGTAAATACTACCATTCAGAACAATTTGGAGCTCAAATCCCTTCCTTGGCCCTTCAATAGAGAGGAAAGGGAGAACAAAGAATGGTAAACAGAGGGTTTTTAAATAAATCATAATTAGTAACACATGCATGGGCTCAGTGTGGGTAAGCAATTAGACAGCTAATTATATTGAAGCTATATGTACATGAAGCCAGAGTCTCACCCCAAAATGTGGAGCTCCCAGCAATTACAGAGATGCCTGGAGGACTAAGATTGCCAATGGTACACCTCCAGATCTCTAATAGTAGTTGGTAAAGGTAATGGGTGGTGTGTATGTTTGTGTCTGTGTGTGTGAGTGCATGTATATTATGTATGACTCCACATACTGATAATTTTTGAGCACCTGCAATAGCAGCTGGGGTTTTGGCTTAACTGGAAGAGAAATGGATTCTCCTAACCTAGCACTGTTCTTAAAAATGCTGCCCCACAATTAAAGGCTGGATACCCTGAGGCCCTTGGGGTTGGATTTGTGCATAACAAGGGCTCCATCTAGTGATAATAGCTGGATTCACTACTAGTTCTTTCCAATGATGCTCACCTGATCCTAGAGTGCTAGGTTTGCTTGAGATTTGAAGTCTGATTCCTGGTTATCATTGTCCTGAACTGCTAGTAGGAAAGGAAAAAAAACCTCACTATTCATTAACAGTGAAATTATAGAAATAGCCCAAGTATACGGAACAATTGTGGGGCTTTATTTTCTTTGTTTCTCTTTACAATTTATTGTACACAATCCTTTTTGTCTTCAAATGCCTTTGGCTCTGTGTAAGATTTTGCAGTTTAATTGTAGTTTTTGATCATTTTTACTCTTTTTCTCCCACAAGCATAGGCTTCCACAAAAAACAAAGGCTTCCACCGAAATTGAGGATGGGGTCCATCAGTCTACCTGGGACAAGTATCACCCTAAAAATTTCAGTGATCAAGAAACCCTCGAAGGAGCCAGGGGAGGCCAGGATCTCTCAAGAAGCCCCTTTGCCTCAGTTTCCCCTCCATTTCAGTCCAGTATTCTCATTTGACCATTTGAGCCTCCACATGGACTACACCTGACCAAGAATGAATTATGAAATGAGAGGAAACTAGGGAAAATAAGACTAATGTGACCAATTGGGGATAGGGAGGTAGAAAAGTGGGGGCAAACTTTTTTGTTTGTGGAGAAAGGAATTTGGGTCCAGTGCTGAGGTCACCTTAAGAGGAGATAGTGCCCAGAGGGCCTCTCTGTGCAGAGAAACCAGCAATTATGAATGTTGTAGAGCCTTGAGGTGGGTCTGAGGCAGGTAGCAGCCATCTAGAAAAACCTTGAGGCTGTAAGAAATCTTGCCTTGGGAAAAGTGATAGCAATTCCCAGCGCACTCCGCCTTTAACATATTAATGCACAAAGTGAGTTGGTTGTCAACCATGCTGAAGGTGATTCAAGGATAAAGGTGACAAGAAGTAGACCCTCCGCTGTACCATCCACCATGAAATTAGAGGCAGAATGCAAAAAGGAAGCATTGAAATGAGCACTTTCCCTGACATGCACACTAGATCCCCGTAGTGTCTGCCCTGACACAGACTACATCCCTCAAGAACAGCACCACACTCAGAATTCAAATGCACTGTCTATTTTGCACATATATGCAGAAACAGGGCTGTTGCCAACACGTCTAGTGGAAAATGGTAGTCAGAATACAAAGGGAAAGCAGACCGTTTCATTCTATGAAATCATCTATATGAAATCAGAAATAAAACTGCAAGAGAAGCAAGAAAATCTTAAACAGAAACTCTTCCCTGGGCATAAAAATGAGTTGAACTGAGCAAAATCATAAATGCAAACCATCCACATCACCTTTGCCACAGGGGATGATGCCCCAGAATAGAATTTAATGCCAAATTAAATGTTCCATCCACCTCTAGCTACAGAGCTGTAAATGGGGAAAACAAATCAAGGGTGCTGCTACTGTTGCTGGAGGATATTGGCTGATGGAACATAAATAAGTGCAGGGTGTGGGGTGCCTTAAGCCCATAAGGGCAAGAGAATAAGGGACCATCCTCACAAGGGGCTCCTTTAGAGGTAAGGCATCAGTTATATTGATTTCCCTTTGGCACCTCAAATGGCATTTCTCTTTTCTCTGCAGAGGTTGTAGAACTTGTCAGACTCAAAGACTATTGATTTCAATCAGAACACCTGAACTGGGGGAACTGGAGGAAGGTGCGTTTCTAAAAGGGAAACTTAGTATCAGATAAATAATGGTGCCTCCAGGTAGCTTAGGCAACAACTGCATCACAATAGTAAGGAGAAATTTGAATGACAAAACTACCCTGGACTTGAATTCAGAGTCTGAAGGATCTGAATTCAAAGTACTCCTGATTGTCGCTGGCCTGTGACCCCCACCCAGTCACTGGCCAGCACTCCAAATCTTCCTCTTCTTTGTGTGAATCCAATTGACAACATGTTCTCAAACACTCTTTTCCAGTGTATTCTTTACTGTGGGGACAGCTATAGAACACTGGGGGAAGGGATAGCTACAAATGCAATACCACTGAAAAGCAACACAGTGTTGTCCCCTGAGAGATCTGTACCACTTTTCCTTCTATGGGATTTTTTGCAGTTCTACCAAACATTATCATGTCTATCTTTAGGGAAAAAAAGCAAATAAAACCAGCCATTTATGTCCTCTGAAAAATACATGCAAGCTGTCTCATTTCGTACCTTCATTCCTGGAACTCTCACACTAAAGTGAATTGTTATGAACTGAATACCATTTTCCCTGTAGGAAAATTGCTATAATTGGGAATTGTGTTCCACATCCAGAATTTGGCATCAAATAAATCATAGTTTCACTAGCCATGTGATATGAAGGGATAAATATAGCAATAAACTTGTATAACTATTTAAAATAGTAAAACTGCTCCAACTCACCTAAAATGGGCATTAGTGTATTGTATATGTTGATTATACAAGAGACCCCAATGTGCTGTAAAGGATACATAGAACACATAAAACTCTAACAGTGGTATAGCATAAATTCAAATTCAAACCAGTCTATAATATGTAATACATTTCATTAAAAATTAAATGAGCAATAATTGAGGGGTTTTATTTATTTCTTTTTGTTTGTTGTTTTGTTGTTTTTGCTTTTTTGCTTTTTAGAATATATAAGAGCTTGAAGAGGCTGCTTTGGCTAACATGAATTGCTTTAAGACAACAAATGTTGACTTAGGTCAATGAGTTCCTTTTCCTTTTGATGCTTTCTTCTAACAAGCAGGAGGATTTGTTCTGCTTCACTAACAATGAAGCCATCTCTAAGTAAAAAAGTTGAAGCCAGTGCTCTCTAGATTTATGAAGACAACAATGATGTCATTTTCCCAAAATAAGCATCATTTATGTAAAAGCTAATCTAGCATATCTCCCTTTCACCCCTTCTTGCTTCCCCCCTCATTCAAAAGTTATACTCTACATTAAACCAAAGAAAGACTGACCAATAAGAGAATAGTAAATGCTACTTAAATCACTCCCATGACACTGTGTTGACAGCCATTAGAGACCTTCACACCTTATCAGGAAAAGGAAGACAATCGCAAGTCATGAGATTGGCCTCTAAAAAGAATGTCAAAACATTTCTCTCATGAGTAAGACAGTTATAGGAATGCACATTAGCTATAACTTTTGTGGAAAACAAAAATAAAGAATCTATTTTTCAATGCTTTATGGTAAAGCCATTAGGTAGTTTGATAATCACAGCTATACAGTGATGAACATATACCAGATACTATGAATTCCTATTTTATCCTACTTTATAATTGAGGAAAGAAAAGTTTAGATAGTGTAAGTTACTTACTTGAGGCTACAAAGCTAGAGAAAACTATTTAGAGTTGAGGTATTGTGTAGAAGTATGCAGAGGTGGTGTTCATGTATTTCATGAATATGAGTTCATGAATCCAAGGTAATCACTGTCATCATCGCAGACAATAAATTACAGGTACTGCTCCATGTCAGAGTCCTCTTAATAAAATCACCCTGGAACATATATAATCAATAAAAAAATAATAAAATAAAATTGCCAGGGGTCACTACTAAGTAGGGTTAATTATATCCCACAAGGCACAACACTCCTAGTTCTGGCAATCTATTTAATTGTTAGAAAAATCTTCCTTTATTTGAAAGATTTTGCTTCATTTATCCCAATTCTGTTTTGTAGAATTTCAAAGAATTTATTTATTTATTTGTTGGTTTGTTTGTTTGTTTATTTCACTCTTAAAATCAGGTAGCTAAAAGCAACCTCAAAACTCTTTAAGAGCACGCTGGTCAGTGTAGAGTAGAATAAAATTTCTATTAATTTAGCTTTCTGTGTTCTAGAATAAAATTCCTTTTAATATAGCTTAAGATAATAGTAACAGTAATTTTTGGCAGACTCAGTATGGTGTTGGCGCTTATTAAGTTTGCTTCCAACTAAAAATCTCTATTTTTCCCTACATAATCCACTATTGAGCCAGTTCTCTGCTATCATAATCATATTAGGTTGTGACACTAGCAAATATGGGAGGCTTATCTTTATGCATTCAGTGTTTCTCAACAGTAAGCTAATGAAATTTTGGAAAGCATAATTCTTTGCTACATGGATCTATCCTATACATTGTAGAATGCAATGAAGTATTGGTGACAACATTTAATTGACAATTAAAAATCACTCATACACCTCAAAGACACCCTTACGAAAGCGATCCCCTGTGTTTAGGAATCCTTATCACATTATCAGTTTAAATGTTTCAGCATGAAGAACAGAGTCCTTATAAGGCCAATATAGACTTCTTTTAAGGTTTCAGGTACTTGATGGTAAAAATTCATTCCTTGGATTTTATTTTCATGCCTGTTTGCACCCAACTACCCATCCCCTAAAAGTACACTAGTAACCCTGTACTTATTATTATTAATAAAGATACAATAAAACATCTAAAAATCACATTTTCAGAATCACAGGTAAAACATGGCCATAGTCAAATAGTAATATGAGCTATCTCTAAAGGTGGCATGGGACCAAAGGTCAGAACATACCTACCTGCTAGTCTCCCCTCCTTGAACAGACTGGCTCTGTGACTTGCATGAACCAGTAAAAGGCTTCTACCTTGCCAACTTGGAACCTTCCCTCTTGGAGCCCTTAGATGTTATATAGGAAATCTGACTACCCTCAACTGCTAATTTTGTGACGTCTCAAGCAAATATTCTCAACTAAGTTCAATTTTTTACACATGGTTAGTAAGGTACCAATCACAAGAGTGACGCCATCCTTCATTTCCTAGACAAGCTTGTACTATAACTGAATACCCCTGAGAGACTTCATTCAAAGCCATGTGAAGTAAAATTGTCAAAAAAAAGACTTCCCATATTCCTGACCCACAAAACTATGACATTCAGTAAAATTTATTCCTCTCTAAAATTCATATTTTCCAGCAAAATGTGCATTCACTTATTTACTCATTCACCAAATACTTTCTTTAAAACGTCTATTGTGTTCCAGCATTTTGAGTGACATTGGGAATAGAGTAAGTGACAAAAAAGCGCACCTTCTCTGAACTTCATGGGAGAGTTTAGGAGACTCAAAAATTATAATAGAATTTAAAACAGGGTGATAGGGTGGTGCTTTGAAATCTGGGGTAGTTTGAAAGCACAAAGAACACTGGAAATAATTATATCACAGCAACTCCTTTGGTGATAGAATATCATAAAAAATAAGACAGGGTTAAAATGACTTTTTAGACAGCAGGAGCATCATGTGACAGCAAATAGTTTTGAAAGAAATAACTTTTCCAATTTATTTAGCATTACTGAAGGCCGGGGTACAAAGAAAGGGTTAATAGTGATGATAGAGGTTGATACAATAGGAGAAGAAAGTTCTGATTTGTCTTATATGGTATTCAACTTCCAATATGGTGCCTAATGAACACTTCATTTTCAAATCTAGATATTTGTGTGGTTCCCTTTCACATTCTGCCAAGGTTGTTTTTCATAACCAACAGTAGATAACACAAATTATGATATGTAACATCTGAAATTAGGTTATAAAAGCTGACGGTTTCACTTTGAGTTCTCTTTTAAATCTCCATGGAGAGACTGATATGGTAAGATACTGAAGATTATGTCAACAACAATGTGAGTGAACTTGGAAGTAGATTCCGAAGATTCAGTCAGGTCTTCAGAGACTGCAGCCAGGACAATCGCTTAACTGCAGTTTCATGAGAGACCTTGAACCCGAACTACCCAGCCAAACTGTTCCCATATTCCTTGATGTTCAGAAACTGTGTGGCATAATAATTGCGTGTTGTTTTAAGGTGTTAAATTTTGGAATTGTTTTTGCAATAACAGGTGACTACACACCACAGCACGAGGTTTAGACATTATCCTGAAATTGATAGAAAGCCTCCATAGGATTTTGAAAGGGCAGACAGCTATTTGCACATTGGAAAGGCCATTGAGTTGGCAGTGTGGAGTGTAACATGACAGAGAAAAAAGGATACATGAGAAGGCACCACCACAATAATCCAGTCCTGAACAGATGAGGAACTGAACTGAAATCATCGAGAAAGAAGGAAGATGACAACAAAGGTCTGAACCATATTTATGAGCCTGATGTCTAGTTTAGACAACTGGGTAAGCAGGGACAGTCATCAAGACCAAAAATACAAGAAGGGAAAAGAAATTGGAGTTTGGAGCAAACAAAAAGACTTAGATTTCAGCCTGTTAAAATTAAGAGATACATGAGACTTTCAAGAGGAGATAAAAAAGATATATTGGTCACATGGATTTGGATGATAGAAGTCATCAGCATGACATCCTAGGGAGATCATGGGCCAGGATGAGTGCCCAGAGAATGTGTTGAGTAGGTTTAGCAGAATCAAAGCCTTTGTACCAGTTGAGCATCATTTCTTCTAAACCCTGAACTAGACATATGGGGAACTTAGCATATAGGGAAACACTACCCCCCATATGTAGGCAGAAACTAAAATTACATTGTCAAATGAAAAAATCATTCTTTACTCCAAATGGGGAACAAAGGAAATCTTCAAATATTCAATAATGATATCCAGTTTGCTTATTATTTTGCTTAAATCAAAAGTTTGTATGCTTCTGGCAGAAATTCAAGGCTGCTGTTGAAGATATAGACTAATTCTCAAGTCCCTACAGAAACAGAGAGCAGGTCGTTATGGGAGAACCAGTCATACCTCCCCAGGGAGGGGTTGGAGTAAGGAGAGGGGAGGTGTACTTTAAAAGCAACAAATTAGATAAAAGAGAACAATATAAAATATCTCTATTAGCCAGTGTTCTCCAGAGACAGAGTCAATTCTCTGTGTGTGTGTGTGTGTGTGTGTGTGTGTGTGTGTGTGTGTGTGTGTGTGAAAAGATTTATTTTAAGGAACTGGCTTACATGATTGTGGAGGCTCTCAAGTCCAAAATCAACAGGGTAGGCTGGCAGACTGCTAACCCAAGAGAGGTTTGATGTTGCAGTTGGGTCTGAAAGCAGACTTCCCACTTGCTGAGGGAAGTCAGGCTTTTGAGTCTGAAATCAGACTTCCCACTTGCTGAGGGAAGTCAGGCTTTGTTCCACTCAGCCTTCAGCTGACTGGATGGGACCCACCATGTTATAGAGGGTAAACTGCTTATATAGAGGCCACCAATTTAAACAATAATCACACCCCAAAAATAACTTACAAAAACATGGAAAATAATGTGTGGGATCCCCAGTCCTCCCTGTTTCCAGGGCATTTTCTTGGTACCCAGAGTTCTTGCTCATCAGTTCAGTGTACAGTCAGGCAGGAGGCCTCTCACAAAGAACAAAGGTCCTGGTATGAGGAACATACTGGAAAACCAGTATCTGCTGAAAACAGCAGGTAGATGATATGGCCAGATTGACAAATTAGTTAAAACACTTAACTTACAAAGATTAACAAGGAATTAAGTGTGAATATAAAATAAAGATGATATTCATTGATTAGTGGGAACATAGGAGCTTCCCAGACAAAAGGCCCTGGTCACTCAACTCTAGCTTGTGCCAGATGACAGTGCATCCCCAGGAAAGCACCCCCATACATGTCCATTCCCTATGTCCCCACCTACCTTCTTGGAACTTTATCTTTCACTTGCTTCTCAATAAAAGTGAGACTAGCTAAGATTCCCCTTGCTTCTCAGTGTAGCCCCTCAAGCTTCTCATTGCTCCCATTCCATTTGGACTCAGTAATTTTTCTCATTGCCTGCTACCACAAAAGCTGCCACTCTGCAAGGCGGCAATAATTTTTGACCACATATTTGGAAACCATGACCTATCCAAATTGACCCATAAAATTAGCCACCACAATAATGGGTTGACTGTGCTGGCTGGGATGGGGGGGAAGAGTGTCAGGGGCACTGATCATGTTTATTGTTGAATTCTTTGCAATCTGCCATGGACATAGTAGGCACTTAGCTGAAATGGTTTATGATGACAATCATAGCTGCTGACATGTTCAAAAAGCTTATAGCAAAAGCAAAAAGAGGACCTTTCGCCTAGTATGTGTCAAGAAGGTGAATTAAAAAGTCCACCCTAATGACTGCAGTTTCCCTAACTGCATTCCTGTGTTCTTCAAAGCAGCAGTTGTAAGGTCACCTGGCTATCTCAAGACATGGTTTCTCCCATCCCTATTGAGGCATCCTTGAGCAAGCACTGCCCATGCCTTACCACCACTGTCAAAGTGAAAATAAAATGTCCTGGAAGGAGATGAATTTGTCTGCATCTGGAAAGATCCATCATTTTTTGTGTTTGTTTTGCTTTCCCATCAGGAGAGAGTGAAGGGGGAAGTAAATGGGCTTTCTTGCTTCAGAACAATGTGGAATTCAGAATGGGGCAGACCGGGAGACTGCGGAGGGCACCTGGAGCTAGTCAAGAGAGCAAAGGAGCCAGGTCAGGGCAGGTCTGGAGCAGAAGAGAGATGCAGGGCCATGACACCTGAGAACAGAAAGAAATAGTCACACCTTCATAGACTTTAATCCCCAAAGGAGTAACATTTTGAAGGGTGCAGGTGTATAAGGAATTTGCAGTCTCCTCAGATCCCTCAAAATGCCTGTGAATGTTTCCCTTGATCATAAGATCTTTTCTAAGGAAGAACTACTTTATTTAGTGTTTCTAAAACCTCCCAGAATCCAAGCATAGAATTCAAATGTCCATAAAGTTGGAGAGCAAAATATATGTGTTATACTCTACTTAGTTGAGCTTTTCCCAATAATCTGAATGGATGCAACAAACCCAGCAATATTAGCAATGACTTTGCAGATATCAGAAAATGTCTTTTCATCTCACATTATCTTTTTGCAATTTAGTGCTTCACATCTATCACAGGACTCTGAGGATCCCAAAGTTTAGGGTAACTGAACTATCCTGTGTTCTCTAATCTAAATGGATTAATAATGAAAGAAATGGAGTGTTTCGATCTCCGTGTGGACCCTAGGATGTGTCTTTAACTGATTAGAAGCCAGGGAACATGAAGAATATGTATGTTAACTCCAAAAAATCTGTCAAGGGAAGGTAACACTCACCATTCATGTGGTAAATTCAGATAATTCACCGAATTATAGAACCAAATCATTAAAGTGAGTCCCTATCTTTGTGCAATCACCCCCACCCCAGAGGGTTCCACATCTGCAGGTTCTATGGGTTCCACCAATTATTGACTGAAAATATGCACTAAGTAGTCAGACCCACAACGGTTGCTTTTTTAACAAACACATGTGGGTGTACTTTTCTTGTTATTCTCTAAACAACATGGTATAAAAATTGTTTCCATAGCATTTACATTATATTAGGTTTTACAAGTAATACAGAGGTGATGACAGTATTCTCAGGATGTGTATGGATTATATACAAATATTATGCCATTTGATAGAAGAAACTTCAGCAGCCTCAGATTTTTGGTATCCAATGTGGGCCTGGAACCAATCTCTTGCAGGTACTGAGAAATGACATAACTGCAAGAAATCAGTCCCTTTTCCAAGTAGGAGTTAACCCTGTACAAATCTGTCTCCATCAGTTTTCTCCCCAAGTTATTGCATCAGGCTTCTCTACCCATTACCTCAGATTTCTCATCACTGCCACTACTTTCCTCCACCTCTCCCTTCAAAGCATACATATAAATGCCCCCATTATTACTCTAAGCATAGCTCACCCAGAACTTTAGTTTAAATCTGTTCTCTGGACAGGGAAAAGAAAGAAGCAGCAAAAATCAATGGAGAAAGTTAAAATTAAAGTCTGATCTATAGCTCTCCCAGAATCCACTGACTATTTTCTCCACATCTCCTTTCTCAACCTTTTGCATGGGGACTACTCAGGTCAGGAGGCACTTCTATTTGTCCATCTTCACCCAAGAGCAGTTTGCCATTCCCAACTCCCTGGCTCTAACTAAAGAAATCAAAAGCCTATTTGTTTAATGGCATTCTCTCCCAATGTACATAGGAAAGCAGCCTCACTTAATGATTGAGCAGAAAACCTAGCATCTAAGTCTAAAGTATTTGAATCTAGATTATTTTCCAAGTTCAAAGCTTCCTAACAATTATGGGTGACACCTACTGTGTCAAAACTGCATGAATGCAAGTCATGAAAAAAGTGGTTCATTTTAGTGCAGGAAAATTCAGACAGGACACGCAGAGCTCCTGTCCTTGAATCTAGAAAGTTGCATAAGATTCTCCAGATGGGATGTTTCAACAGTTTAAGATCCATTTTCTAGCTCAAGATATATATTGTAATTCTTGGTAGCATTCAAATACCACTTTTTGGCAGAGAGGACTTACCCTCTTACTGAGCATGGAAGAAGGACTATCTAATCCTAGTGATTTTAGGAGATTAGAGAAGGCTTCATGGAGGAGGTGTCATTTGATTTAAAATGAAGGATGAGTGTACACTATCTGCAGATACTACTAATTGCCAGCAGGTTCATGGTGTAAGTGATAAAAAATGGTGAGAACGGGGATCTAAGAATGCTCTGCTAGGCCTCTCTCACCTCCATTAGTTTTATTGAACCTTGAAATGGCTTTTGAAGTTAACAATCACCCCAGAGGATACAAAGTTAGACACTTAAAAAAAAAGACATTAAAGTTTTCTAAGTTCCCCATTAATCCATCAAAAACATTTCAGTCTTGGGTAGCAGTGTATAAACTCTATCAAGGGCATCTGAGTTTCCCCAGATAAACAGATAACACTTGATAGAGATAAAGAGAGTGTAGAGAGTGTAAAGGAAACTACAAGAATCACCTTTCAGGCAATGTGTGTTCATTTAAATGGTTTGATTTTTTATAAAGCCTCCTTGGTTTTGAGGACAGTGGCAGAGGATGTATAAGGAAAGTCGGTAAGAAACCTAGGTGAACAGTTTGACTTACCATCTGAATTTGCCTTTGCTCATGTTAACCCAGAAATTATTCCACCCGCCCCCAATTTGACAAAGGAGTCTGTCAAGATAGTGTAGCCTTTCAAAACAACAATTAATATTAAAAAAAAAAAAAAACCAACAAGGAGGTAACAGTCAATGACTTTCTGATGATATCACAAAGTATTCAGCCCACCTAACCAACCTTCTGAAAAGAACATCTTAGGAAGTTCTAGTTTGAGTTCTGTACATTTTAGGGGGAAAAGTTTTCATTAATTAAGTGATGGCTAATGGACTATTAAATCAACCCCCTAGCTAATTAAAAGAATAAATTGAACTTGCTGAACCTTTCAGCTCCTCTGAAGCTCACAACTTTCGGATGCTGTCTAGCTGAAAAGAAGGTTTCCAGCCCAGCGTGATTCAAAGGGTTATGGGCAAGTGGCAGGAGAATATGTTGAGATGGTTGGGCCAGGCCTTGAATGTGCCCGTAGAAGTGGTCACAGGTTGATGGGGTATGGGGAGGCACAGTTTGGTGTGTTCACTGCTTTTTTATTTTTTTGTGACTAGGTCTCGCTATTTTTGCCCATAGAACCACAGGCTCTTGTTGCCCGAGGTACCACAGACTCAAGCAATCCCCAGCCTCAGCTTCCCATGTAGCTGGGATTACAGGTGTGCACCACCACGCCCAGCTATTTTTTTGCAACTAGGTCTCGCTACGGGCCGCAGACGGGACTCAAACCATGATCCCTAGCCCCGGCCGCTTCAGAGGCTGAAGCTAACAGGCATGAGCCACCGTGCCCGGCCTCTCTGCTTTATTGAACAAACTAAACCAGTTTGGCACCAGATGATCCTAAAAAGGGGAAGGGAGGAGAGGGGAAGGGAGGGAAGCGGAGGGGAGGAGGGGCTGGGAGGGGAGGAGAGGGGAAAATATTTCCATCACTAGTATACTGAGAAAAGGAAGAAAGGAAAATAAATATAAAATA